>JAJOOR010021850.1:0-17954 GCA_036250505.1 Solanum acaule | reverse complement strand
ATGCACCCGTTGCCTTATGCTAGATCTATAACCAACCCCTAAAATAGCAAAATTAGTCGATCGGGCCACAGTTTACAGTGGAGTAAGCCATCGGAAAATGGAGATAGAGCTAAGATGACGATGAGCTTTATGGTGATTACCTAAACTACAGAGAACAAAATACCGAATCGAGCTAGTAAATGCACTGTACTACTAGTACACATGCATCCATTGCCTTATGCTAGATCTGTAACCCAAATATTAAAATAGCAAAATTAATCTGGCCACAGTTTACAGTGGAGTAAGCCATCGGAAAACGGAGATAGAGCTAAGATGACGATGAGTTTTACGGTGACTACCTTAATTATAGAGAACAAAAAATCGAATCGAGCTAGTAAATGCACTGTACTACTACTACTTATGCTATCATCCAAACACTAAAATAGCAAAAATTCGATGGGCAAATGAAAAAAAAAACTTGAAGAATGAAACAGACCTATCTGTATACGCCGGAGGAAGCCATGTAAATAGGAAAATGAAGGGATACCTCAATATGATCGAGTTATTCTGGCGATGATTTTTCCGGTGGTTACCAAAACCCCGTCTAGTAAAAGCACTATATATTGTACTACTACACAAGCTCCCGTTACCTCTAATGCTAGATCTATAACCGAGAGTAAAATAGAAAAATTCCGAGAGAGTATTTGAAGAGAGATCGATGAGTAGCACAGGAGAAGTAACAAATTATCACTGAGGTGAAGTTTCAGTGGTAGTGCTGATATAGTTTGTATAACTGCTAAAGTTTTTGGTGCAGTACGGAAACACGACAGTGCTGCAATGCTAGTTCCTTGCAAATAACACTCATCATTATAGATGTTTTTTTTTCTATGTAATACTCTGCTAATATGGCATATTAGACTGAATACTTTTTTTTTATCAAATTTATACGATACAGTCATTCGATTTGAGATTTGAACTTTTAAAATTTTAATTGTAAATTTAGATATGAAATATTAAAGTTCTTTTGAAATATAATTTGCATATTTAAAAGTTACTTAAAAATATGAAAAACGAAAATTCAAAAGCTTATGCAATATTGTATTCAATATAAAACTCACTTGACTTTCAAAATTCAAAAAATGTTTGATAAATTGGGACGGTGAGAATATTAAGTATTTACATGCATGGCTATAAGGGTTTGAGTGTTTGATATATATATATCAGTACGTATGTGCGTAATGTATATTCCTCCCATTCAGTTTTAAATGATATTACACAACAATGGTAGTGGTTAGAATTCTTTAAAACTGAAAATGATTGCTCTGACTTATTCATTAGTTAAAATAACATTAAAAGTATATATTAAAGCAAACTAATTAGGATTTAGGGTTAAAATAGTGTTATTTTTGTGTATACGTGTGCATGCATATGATTTAGGAGTATGTATTGTGTATTAGAGTTAAGTTTAAGTTTTATACTACATCAATATAAATAATTTTTGACACTATCAAGTCATTGAAGGTATATTTATAAGGTAAGCCCATAATATATATATAACACATTCACACATTTTTTTCAAGAAAATGTTTTTAAGAAATATAAAAAAATCCACACAAAACCACCCAACTCCATCATCATTCAACTACCCGGAAAGGAAATGCTGCACATGAACAAACGATTAACTTTCAAAATAATTATTTTGATATTACTTCCTCCGTTCATGTTTGGTTTGGTAGTAAATGGTGCATCCTTGAGAAACAACAAATAGATGAGTAATTTTATTATATCACAGATAGTAATTATAAGTCATCTAAATAAGAAAATAAATAGTACTATTATTTAATAGCAAAAGTAAACACAAAATAATAAATCATCTCTTCATTTTTAATTACTTATCTTTTAATAATAAATTGGACCTATAAAAATGGAAGGAGGCTTTCTATTTATTTGAGTTGAAACTTTGAATAGCCAAAAAGAACATCATTACTACTAGAATCAGTGTTGTCTTTTTTTTTTAATTATTAATTAATGAAACAATGGAATTAATTTTAAATAAGAATAGTTTCATTAATATCAAAGTGTCAGAAATATACCACTACAATTATAGTATGCTCCACGTAAGAAAAACTAAATCATAGTCTTGCATTTATTTTTACTTATCTATTTTAAGTTAAATATTTTTTATAAATAATAATTAATATAATGCTTATAATTAATGTTATGGACAAAATATAATTTTTTGTATATATAAAATAAAAATTAAAAAGTATTTTTTTAAAAATAAACAGATAAAAGTGAACCAGAAAAAGTAGTACTTTCAAGTTTAGCTTAAAAAGGAAAGACTTGCATTTGTAAAAAGCCTTTGTATAGCTTTTCCGGCTTTCTCTTTAATATTTTTTTTTTCTTTTTATTTGGCTTTCTGTTCATTTTATTTTCGAAAATCCAGACTATTTAGAAATGAAAAAAAAATGAAAGTTGACTATCTTTGTTGAATTGTTGGGAAAGAAAAAATTCAAATCAAGTACTTATCCTAATTCCTAGATTAATTAAATCAATAATATTTCTTAATATAACATGAAAATTGCAAAATGTCTCGAGCATTTCTAGAATTATGCAAAATTAAAGGAAACAATACCTTTTTCTTTTAAAAAAATGCAAGTTTTCTTTTCGTTGAGAGAGTACGGGTAGCAATCATTAAGATTAAATTAAGCTATATAGATTCAAACTACAGTCAAACCTCTTTATAGTAATCATCAAGAGCTTGCGTTACATATATTTATAACAAGGATATAAGAATCCTAGATATACTACAAGTCCCAGTTATACATCAATACACTAGACAATCCTAAGAGCCCTAATCTGATAACTATAAGAGTCCTAATACGCCCCCTCAATCTGGACGAGATGTAGTGACGGACATATTGTCACGTAAAAAACAAAATTGAGAGGAGGACAAGCCTTTCGTAAAGATGTCAGCAACTTGTAATCGCGTCGGGACATATTTAACAAGAAGATCCCCTTGAGATACTTTGTCACGAACATAATGAAAGTCAACATCAATGTGCTTGGAACGATCGTGGAACACTGGATTGCGACTCATATATGTTGAACTGACATTGTCACAAAATACACGACCCGGTTGACAAAGATATATTCCAAGCTCACAAAGAAGATGACGAATCCAAGTAGTTTCAACAACTGTATAAGCAATTGCTCTGTATTCGGCCTTTGTAGATGACTTAAAAATAGTCGGTTGCTTCTTTGCACGCCAAGATATGAGGTTTGAGCCTAGGAACATCGCATAGCCCATCGTAGATCGGCGAGTATCAGGACAATCAGCCTAATCAGCATCGGAATAGGCCGTGACAATAGAATTGGATGAAGAGGCACACAAAAATAAACCATATGTGGGTGTACCCTGCAAATATCTAAAAATACGCTTGACACAGTGCATGTGAGTAGTTCGGGAAACATGCATAAATTGAGAAACAATATTAACTGCATAGGCAATATCAAGACGAGTCATTGTCAAGTATTGAAGTGTACCAACCATGCTCCTATACTCACTTGGGTCCAAAAGTAAGTTACCATTCTCAAGAGCTATACAAGTGCGAGATGCAATAAGAGTACGAACAGGCTTGGATGTATGCATATGAAACTTAAGAAGTAAATCAACAATGTATTTTTGTTGAGACAAATGAAGACCATGTGAGGTGCGAACAACATGAACACCAAGAAAATAATGAAGGTTGCCTAGATCTTTCATTGCAAATTAATGGGAAATACGATCTATGAATTGAACAAGAAGATCTGAATGACTACCAGTGAGAATAATATCATCAACATACAACAATAAGATAAGAATACCTAAAGAAGAACGATGAATAAACATAGACGGATCAATTTTACTACAAACAAAACCTTGGGTAAGAAGAAATGTACTAAGGCGATGAAACCAAGCACGTGGTGTTTGCTTTAGACCATAAATGGCTTTGGTTAATTTACAAACATAATGTGGATAATCTGAATGAGTAAAACCAGGAGGTTGTTTCATGAAGACTTCCTCATTAAGAATACCATGAAGAAAAACATTTTTAACATCAAGTTGTTAAATTGACCAACCAAAAGAAACAACAAGAGAAAGAATAATACGTACCGTAGTTGGCCGAACAACAGGACTAAAAGTCTCATGATAATCAAGACCTGGTTGTTGGTGAAAACCTTATGCGACAAGGCGGGCTTTGTAACGCTCAACAGACCCATCTAAATTATATTTGATATGATACATCCATTTACAACCAACCAAGTTCATGTTATCGTTATAAGGAATGAGCAACCAAGTTTTATTTTCTAAAAGTGCATTAAATTCACCAGCCATTGCTTGCCGTCATTTTGGATTTTTGACAGCCTGGGAGAAACAAGTTGGTTCAATTTCATGAGTTGTATTTAAGGAAAGCAATTGACGAGGCTTAGTGATTTCGGATTTCAAACGAGTTTGCGTTGGATGATTGGGAAGAGATGGAGATGTGGGCGGGTTGCTATTTAAAGGCAACACACTAGTCGAAGGGGTAGTCGATGGGGATGAAATATGAGGAACACTAGTGGATGAAATAGGAGTACGGGAAGGAGTATGAGGAACACTGGAAGGAGGATGAAGAACACTAAAATTTGATTCATTAGAAGGACTGTCGTATATAGACGAGACAACCGGAGGGGAAAAAGTTATCAGAGATATATGACACAGAGATGAAGATGTGATAGTAGGGGTAAAATGTAAAGGTGACATGACAATTGCGGGTCGGAAGAAGCAGAAAGAGAGATCGGTGTGTCACTTGGGTTAAAGAACTCTAAATATGGAAATCTTAATTCGTGAAAGAGCACGTGTCGGCTAATATAAACACGACCAGTTTTAGGATCTAGACAATAATACCTTTTATAATTATGGGCATACCCTAAAAACACACATTGAATAGAACGCGGGGCAAGCTTATGAGAAACACGAGCAGATATATTCGAAAAACACTCACATCCGAACACTTTGAGAAATGTATAATCTGGAGGTTTCCCAAAAAGCTTTGCAAAGAGAGAAATTCCATTTAAAATAGGAGTAGGTAGCCGATTAATAGTGTAAACACCATAGAAGGCAGCATTAACCCAAAATTGAGAAGGAAGTTTTGACTCGGTGTGAATAGTTTGCACAATTTCAATTATGTGTTTATGTTTTCGTTCAGCAAAACCATTCTGTTGAGGAGTGTTTGGACATGATTTGCGAAAGGTAATGCCTGAGTTAGAAAAGTGTAAAAGCATGGATTTATTATCAAATTTTCTGCCCCTGTCACATTGAAAGGTTTTGATTTTACTATTAAAAAGATTTTCAACCAATTTTTGATAAGCACAGAAGTGTGTGAAAATCTCAGACTTATTTTTCATAGGATAGAGCCAAGTAAAACGAGAAAAATCATTCACAAATATGACATAATATTGAAAGCCTAAATTAGATAATATAGGCAATTGCCAGAGATCGGAGTGAATAATTTCTAAAGGGGAAGAACTACAATGATCAACTAAATTGAAAGATAAACGTTGAGATTTTCCAAGACGACAAGAGACACAACTGTTGCTAAAAGAATTGAGCAAGCTAATTAAGTTATTTTTCCTAAGATTATCTAGGACACGATAACCACAATGGCCTAGACGGCGATGCCATATATCTCCTGGTTGACGCAAAGCAATAAAAGCATGAGCAAAGGAATGAGCAGATGAAGAGGACACAAGATAAACATCTTATTTACTGGAAGCCTTGAGAAGAGGTTGACCCGTGACTTTGTCCTTAATAGAAGCAGAAGAAGAGTCAAAAGTTACGTAACAATTATTGTCAGCACATAACCTTTTAACATAAATTAAATTATGACTAAGATTAGGGACATGAAAGGTGGTGTGCAAATGTAAAGGACGAGATGTTGTAGGTATTTGACAATATCCAATTTTATTAATATCAAGCAAAGCGCCATTTCCAACTAAAACACGATCGCAACCATTGTAAGAGGATGTATGTAAAAAATTACCTTCAGATAGGGTCATATGAGCAGAGGCAGCCGAGTTAAGGTACCAGGTAGCATCATTTGTTTCGCCAACCGACATAGTCGCAAAAGACGTAGGGAGATCATTAACAACAAAAACATGATTGAAACGATTTGACCATTGCAATGCTTGGTGGCCAATAGAACCACAAATTTGACAAATAAGAGTCGAATGATGGGAACCTAAAACTCCAGAGGATGGAGAACTTGTATTGGTGGACTGTGAGTCCTAAGAGACATGAGAAGCACTATCAATTCCTGATGTGATTTGTCCAGTAGAGTCGTTGTGAGGAAAGTTATTTGTCGTAGATCCTTGATGTTGTTGAAACCTGTTAGATGATCCACGACCTCGACCTCTAGGAGAATAGGTACGACCCCTGCCGCGCCCCCTTGATATGAATGAGCTGTACTTGAAGAGTTTGAATATGTATTCTGAACAGCAAAAGCTTGCGGAAGAGATGGTGGATCAGGACCTTTAAAGCGATACAAACGTTGTTCATGTAGTAACAACTTAGAATGAAGGTCCTTAAGTGTCAATTGTCGAGGAAAATGAGTGATAATGCCAACTAACGTGTCATATTCCTTTCCTAGGCCAAGCAATACATGATCAATAAAGTCTTGATTTGAAACAGGAGAATTAATAGCTGCTAAGGAATCTGCAATTTGTTTTGCATCCCCCCAGATATTGATCAATAGATGTAGAGTCTGCTTTACGTAAGGTGGTGAGTTGTCGTTTCAAGTCAAGTGATTTTGCTTGACATCATCCATGTAACGACGATTTAAAGACAATCAAATATCATGAGATGTGGGCAAAAGATGGGCATCAACAAGAACCTCTCGTGATAAGGTAGCAAAAATCCATGATCTGACACTTTGATCTACTCGCAACCATGAGTGGTAGTTGGGATTGGGCTGCTGATTCCCAGAAGAATCACAAATAAATAGACTTGGATGTCTAAAAGAGACATCAACAAATCCAAGTAAATCATGAGAAATCAAAAGAGAGGTAAACTGAGTTCTCCACGTCAAATAGTCTTCGACAGATTGAAGTTTGATTGTAACGAGATTCATAATATTTGGTGCAGCAAGTGATGCTGAAGAAGAAAATGTGGGAGAAACGATGGGATCAAAATTAGTAGAGCATGGAGAAACAAACGGTAAGCCACTAGTATTGCCAAGAGACGTGGATAATGCTTGACCAGATAAGAAAGTCGGTATAGAGACCAAAGGAGATGGCACAGAAGGAAGAGAAAAAGAGGACGACAAATGAGTTGTGGACATGGTAGAAATAGTAGAACTGATATTAGGTGTAGAAATTGGAAGAGAAGAGAATGTTGAAGTAACATGTTCCGAGATAGAAAGAGGTTGAGTAGTCATGGCTGAAACGAAAACAAGGAAAAAGACGGAAAAAAATCGTGGGCTAGATTTGGACTTCTGATACCATGAGAGAGTTTTGATAATCACTCATTAAATATCAAGAGCCTGCATTACATATATTTATAACAAGGATATAAGAATCCTAGATATACTACAAGTCCTAGTTATACATCAATACACTAGACAATCCTAAGATCCCTAATCTGATAAATATAAGAGTCCTAATAATAACAACAATGTTATTCATTATAGCATTATATTCTTTGTAAGATTACTATAAAGAGTAGTTTGTTATGAGGGGTAAAAATATATAATTTTGGAATAGAACAATTATTAAATTCTAATGTCTTGTTTGGTTGTCATGTTTGAAATAACTTATCCTATAATTTATACTGTAGTCATGGGATAAATTATCTCATATACATGGTGAATAAGTTATTCTAGGATAGTCATACTCAAATATTGTACTGTAATAGTAGTACCTTGTATGAAATGTGTTATATATAAAATAAAATATTAAAAATATTTGTGATAATCATCATTATTATCATAAACATACTAAATTTTAGGTACAAATATTTATAAAAAAATATATATTTAAAAAATGTTAATAAATTATGATCATACTCATAACTTTACTAGAAAAGATTTTATTGTTTGCCTTATCAATATGTAATTAATGAATTATGAAAATTAATTGATACTTTGATTTTAACAAATACTCCTATTTTAGACTGTCAGCTACCAGCCTCCAATTTTCACAATACCGCCGAAAAGAAAAAACATTCCCTCATTTTACTTCACTGATTTTTTTGTTTCTCTCACAAAAAGAAAATTCACGGTGGCGTCTTCACTAACTACATGTGCTAAATCTTTCAGCCGCGATGACCGGAGAATACACGTCTCTAGTTCTCACAAGCTTTCATCTTAGTCCAAAGAGTTTTTCGTTCAAACTTGGTCAGTCCAAAATCTCTCACTGAAGAGTTCAAATCGCTTGCATGAGAATCAAAATTACTAGTTTTTCACTAATTTTCGAGAGCCCTAACTTGTCTGGTTCCAGAATCGTTAGTAAGTTATTGTCACGCCCCGAGGCTACCCAGGACGCGGACACGGGACCTAGGATCACGAGTGACCCCAAGCTAACCCTGCTGGCATATCATAAGCATACTAAGATAAACTAAATCAAATAATATTATGCAGAAGCTAATACTGAAATGATGGGAATACCCATCTACTGAATCTGAATAAAGAAAACTGAGAGTTTGAATACAAATGAAAAGTCAAACTCTAACACTAAAGCTGAAACTAACTATGTCTGAAAATAAAGTCTCTACTGACTAGAAATGCTGGGACATGCCCCAGCTAGATCTAGCAAAACTGAAAATAAAGCTAAAAGCAAGAAAGAAAATCATGTCACTAGTCCTCGAAGAATGAGGACTCACCACTGATGCTGCTGAACGGAAAATCGGGAACCGATCTATGCGTGATTTGATTGCTGAGGACCTGAACCTACATCACGAGAAGATGTAGCGCAAAGTATGCGTCAGTACTTGAAAGGTACTAAGCATGCATAATAGAATAAAGCTGAATAATAACATAACTGAACAAGCAATAAAACAATGATATAATCTGAACATGATAATGATATTGGAAATACTGAACATGGCTAAACTAAATGCAATGTGCAAGTTTATAACATGCTGAGACTGAATACTGAACTATACTGATAACATGGTCAATGCAATAGAATCTGACTCATGAACTGTAATGGAGCTACTAATAACCGACATAAAACCACATGAGCTAAATGTGGAGTCCGATTATTCCCCCCATTGAGAAGACTCAATATACCCTGCCAGAGGTATAAAGGCATACTGGCGTGATCACTAAAATGATGCCCACAGAGGGGAGTTACAACCTATGGGGCACGTAGTTCTGGGACTTGAGGGGGACTGACCCTAGTCCACTCGGTTTTAAGTTTCTCCCAATTGATTAAGTAATTAACATTCTATGACGAAATGCTGTAATACTGGATAACTCAAAATATTGGCATGCAAACTGAGAATGCAACATTAATATACTGATAATGGACATTCAAAAACTGAGGCATTCATGTACGTATCTGACCCAACATGTGTAATTCATGAACTAAAAGAACTACATAGCTAGGGTTCTGAATTTATGAAAGAATCTACACCAAAAGATACTTAATTCATGATAATCTGACTTGGATCATTCTAACAGCTAAAACCCAACAATTTCTAACATTCAAGAAACCATAGGTTTAAATATGATGTTGAGAATCAAGAATCTGATTGAAATCTAGGGACCTAAAGGGCGAAAGGAACCCACTAGTGAAATCCCACATACATGGTGACGAATTCCACGGAGAAATCTTTTAATTTCGAGGCTGGAACTGACAGAACCTTGCTGCGTTCTTGAACTAGGGTTTTTGATCTCTTTCTTCTCTTACGCTCTAATTTTTCTAAGTTTTGATGAATGACCTGACTTAGGTAAGTTCTGGTTATGTTTCTAGGCTAAAATTGACCAAAACTACGTAGTTTAGGGTTTAAACGACGTAGTTTAGGAGTCCAACGCATAGGAAAAAGATCAAACGACCCCTAACTTAAAAGTTGTCGGGGTCACTGATGAAAGGGACCGACCGACGGACCGTGGATCGACCGACGGTCCATGCTGGTGAACCGTCGATTGGCAACTGGAACTGGAACTTGGGGGTCTGACCTACGGCCCTGGACCACGGACCGTAGTCTGACCTACAGTTTGTAGGTCCTGGCGTAGGCTGACCCTTAGTTGATTTCCTGGGGGTTCTGGGACTGAAAGCTGGGGGTTGACCCACGGACCGTGGCCTGATCTACGGTCCGTAGGTCCTAGCGTGGGTGGACCATTAGTTGGATTTCTAGGCTACTTCTGGGGAGGGCTACAGGTGACCATCCACGGACCATCAGCACGGACCGTGGGTCAACCTACGGTCCGTAGGTGGTGCCCGTCGGTATCACTTGTAGCTTCTGAAATCTGCAATATGGTCTGTTTAGGATACGGGATGTTACAATTATCTATTGTTTACCCTAATTATCTACAAAATCACTGGTGTGAGTTATACGAAATCTCTGCTCAATAATATTTGGGTATTAATCTTTAATAACAAAATTTACTACTTGTTTTGCCAGATTTGTTCTTCTTTAGAATGATTGAGTAATCGATGCATTAAATATAAGAATGGCTGGGTAATCGATACAATAAATCCGTTTTTTTTTAATTAAAGGGACGAAATGCATTTTTTAAGATGCAGTAAAAGTGTCCTTTTTCTTTAGATTCATGTTCTAACCTCATTACAGGTGATAGAGAACACATTTGCTTCAAGTTTACAGTGAATAATTTAAATAACAAGTAGTAAAACTTTAGCATTTACGTATCATTATTTTTTTTAAAGGTTGGTAAATGATGAAACATTTCCAAAAAAACAAATAGTAGGGTCGCTAGTTCACTCTATTTGCTAAATTATGTGCATGAGTATTCGCGTGCTCTTTATATCTATAAACTAATGCACGTGTCATGTATTGATCAATAGCAACTTTTATCTTGAGTGATTTTGAGCCTTCTTGTATTCCACTATATCATTTGATTACATTTCCACTGGTTGGTCTATTTAATATTTTAATGTAGTCGTAGAACAACCATTGCAAAGTCACAATTGTTCCAACAAACATTATCCTAAAACTTCTCGTAAACAAATAATGAAACCCAAATTTCTTCAAAGCCAACATTAAGATACTAGGCTTCTCATTGTCAAGAGAAATAACAATGTTGTCAGCGGGGTATGAAATAATACTACCAACAAATACAACGGCATATCCAGCTAAACAAGTTACACTGAGCTGCTGAGTTCTTGAACATTCTTCCCTCATTTTTTGGATTAATTTCTTATAGAGAAAATTCACTGTATGCTCAAAGGTTGAGAACATCACTATTGAGAATGATATATTATGACCCAGTAGCGAAATAAGTCCCACGTATATATGGAGGCCTTCTGATGCATATATTCTTGGAAAGTCATTGTAAGACTGTAGTTTCTACAATAGTTTAGCTACTCTGTCAATTTTCGAGTTAGTTATGGCTCTTCTAAATATGAAATTCCATCCTTACTGGTCTCAAACTTGCTGAATCTTGGTGTGGTGTTGGAGATTTATAGAGTAGAGGTCAGGAAAGATGTCGTGCAACCTATCCTGCTCTATCCATTTGTCTTCCCAAAATTTACGTCTTCAAGAGGGATATTAATATTGACAATATGAATTCTGGTCATAATATAGCAACTGAAATGGATAAAAGGAATGTTCATCAAGAATATCCTATTGTGAACATGAGGTAATCCCGAGATTCATTTTTACATTGTTCAATTTTTATATTGTACATAATCTTATGTGATTAATTTTATGTTGGGGGATGTTAATATTGACAACTTAAATGGATAAAAGGGATGTACACCAATAATATCCTATTGTGAACTGGTGGTGATCCCGAGATTCATTTTTATATTGTTCTGTCTTTTTAATAATTGTGTTAATCTCCTTTATGTATTGCAGATTTGGATTAAAAAAATCATTCTCAATCTCCAGCGTTTCCTTGATCTAATTTCTTCCATCTATTCAGTGAAGAATATATCCTTTCAAAGGAGGACAAGCTAATCCCAAAAGAGCTTGGAAGCTCATCAATGAAATTTAACTGTCGAGGTAGCTCCTTCTTACAGTCTCCAGTGTTCCCTTAATCCAACTCCTTCCATCTATTCAGTGAGGAATCTCCTTTCGAAGGAGAACAAGCTTCTTCACTTGCACTGCTTGTTTGTACTTAAGTAATCATTGGAAACAAAAGAGAAGAATGAGGTAATTACGATAATAGACTCATTAACTCCGTTGTTTTCAAAAGTTAAACATTGTTAGCAGTTGACCATAGATGTTCAAATATTTTTGACAAATCATTACTGGATGAAGTTTTTGATGAGATCTCACCATGTGTTTGACCATAATTTTTGAGAAAAATATTTGACATTAAAAAAATAAATATAATTCATAAGTTTATAGATTATAAACTCCAGAAGTTTTGACCAAAATAAGCTATTTTAAAAATCAATACACCAAACTAATATGCTTTTTAAATTTTTTTCAAAAGTAGTATAAACGTACTTCATGGTAACGTTTTAGGTTATTTTTATTTTAAAAATTCAACGGACAAAAAATGACGGAGTTGACGACGTTAAATGAATAAACGTTACTGTGAGTAACGTTTTAGGTGTAAAACGTTACTCACGATAACGTTTATTGAGAATCCAATCACTTCAACCCTGCAAATGCAGAATCAAATCCTGCAAATTTAAAACGTTACTCACAGTAACGTTTTAGGAGTAAAACGTTACTATTTTACTAAGAATCCAATCACGGGTCTTCGACTCCTGCAAATTTAGCTATAAAACGTTACTCATAGTAATGTTTTACCTAAAAAACGTGACTGTCAGTTACAACACTCTGTTAAAGTCATATTCCTCCATTTTTTAAACTGACCACATGTGATTATAAAATAAATGTTGTTGTAAGGAATGTGTTGTTGTAAGCATTGGGCTTTCATGGGCCAAACGCCACTATCTAGAGATTGGGGAAATCGCTTGTCTAGAGGTTACCGGTAAAGCAATTTTTCATTGAGCAGTGTAATATTGCGATGGCGGAGGTTCCTCGTCGTGAGGGGGAGCGAAAACTGGAAGAGGAGAGTGTAGAAAAGCCGTTTCAGTATGTTATTAAAACTTTCATTGGTGAAGATGGAGAAGAATACTACGATTCTGACGATGATGAGATTAGGTATGCAGACGGCCGCAGGGTGAGCGTCGGACTTCAGAAAGAGTATTACAGGCAGATCCGGGAGAGCGAGGTACGTCCTATATTATAATAATTGTTGTTTCCGGCCCAGATGGGAAGAAATAACAACCTAGGGTTTCTTTTGATTTGCCCTTCTTTTTAAAATAGGGTTTTGATATCACTCTGGATTTGGAATTGGGTACTTCTTTTAGTGCTTATTTTAGTACACATCGGGGTAAGGAAAACAAAATCCCAATTTTTATTGACCTCGCCCAGAAAGCCATTGAGCATTTCAATTCAGAGCATGTAAGTGTTTATTACCTGCCATATTCTTTTCCGTTTTTTAGAAATAAATATTGATATTTGGCAGGCTTCCTTGTGTTAGAATACAAATTACAAATTTGTGAAAAACGTAACTGTGAACACGTCAACTGCTGCTGGTATATGGTGTTATATCACCTTTCTAGCCACTGATGCCACTGATACTGATGATCCCAATGCTCCAAAGACCTTTCAAGCTTTGGCATGGTGGGGAGTCGATGAGAAGACACAAGTGAGTTTTTGCAGGCTTAAGAAACAAGGTAAACCTTCTAATATATTCTTCCTTTGTTACTTACATTATTGCCGTGGGCTAATCAATCACCCTTACTATGCATTAAATTATTGTTAATTTGTTTGTTTTGTTGCCACTCCAACCAATATCATGCTTTGTTTCTGTACTGTTAACAATAAAAAATGCACCTCAATATAATCTTAAATAGGAGATTGATTGGAAGTTGAAACTGTCAAATTGTTGTGCGTATAGACTAGAGATGATGAGAAATCTCTCTGATGCTTTGCATTTGTTTTGGACCAACCTTGGCAGGTGATAAAAAACCTCTTGATTCTGATGTTGATGTCAAAGCTATGCAGTGAGCTTGTCATCTCTTTAAGCTACCAGTTCAATGAAGGGTTATTTGTGCTTTTAACTAAGATGGGTAAAAAAGTGTTCTGATGTTATGCTTCTATTATATTTGATGTCTATATCTATGTACTAGTTAGTATTAAAACACTTCCCAGTACCATATTCTCAGTTTTTATTATCACTTCTGGTACTGGCAGAGGCAATTATCATATCTTATGTCTTAGTTATCACTTCCGGTACTGGCAAAGGCATACATGATACAACCAACCTTCGTTTCAATTTTTGTGTCTTAGTTACTACGAGTTGTCAAGATATTTTCAAGAATAAATCTTATTTGTGAGAGGGTATACCATTCATTGAGCAAAAAGTACTGACTATGATTTTGATTTACTCCATAAAATACTAGATCAACACAAGAATTGAGATTTGACGATGGTCGAATTGAACTTTTGAATGCCATATCCTCCCCCTTCTAAAATGAAGAATGTATCAAAAGAGTTATTAAATGTTTCAAAATGCTCTAGTGGATATGATCTGTAACTTGAATCACAAGTACCATATGCATTATTCATATTGTAATCTTTTGTCTCCATAGAATTGCAGTATCACAAAGATAAAACCTAGGACTTGTATAAAAAAAAATGATAATGTTTAAGTCGTATGAATAATTTATGGATGTGGTAGATCTCTCGAGTTGTGACAAACTATATGGACTGTTATCTATAGCGTTAACCATATCTGGATCACTGTACAAATTAATCTATATTTGTGTTGGGTTTTTAAATTTAAAAGCTAAATCAAATTAATTTCGGGTTTTCAACCTTGACTATTTTTGGATTTCTCGGATGCTCGAATTTTTTGGGTAAAATATTCAATAAATTGTATAATTAACTTGTGCTTCAAATACTTCTTTAGTCCTACTAAAATACAATTATATAAAGTGTTTTTATAGAAAATAACACAAAATATTATATGAGTGATGACACTAAAATATTCAATAAAAAATAATAATGAAATCGTATAAAACAAATATTGCAAATAAATAAGTCATAATGAAAATGATCATAATTTTAAAGACAATTAAAATTAAGTTATGTATTTTAATTATCTAAACCAATGTAAAACTAAATAACAAATATTCAACATTATTGTCATTCTTGGTGTTGAAGTAATTTGTTTTAGCTTTAGTATTGATTTAATTCTAATTTGAGCTTTATTAGAATTACTAATATTATGGACTATAACATTTAATTTATTGGATCATTCAAAATTCTAAGTTAAAGTTGAAATAATATGTTAAAAGATAAAAATTACGAAAAAGTATAAGAAAACTTTATAAACTATATCAAACCAATCCAAGTTTAGTTGATTTTTTTTTCAATACCAAACCAAGTAAAACAAAAACACTATTCAATTTTTTTCTCAATTTGTAATTTAATGCGATTTTCGATTTGATTTGATTCACCCCTACTTGTTACAGACTAACAGAAGATGATGACAGTTGAGAAGCAATGTTTTAATGTTTCAGCAGATGGAGAGAGGAGCGTCATGGCTAGAGGTCGAAGAAGCTTCAACCACAGTGATCTAAGTGAGGCAATTCCTTTGAAATAGCGAACCTATATGTGTGACTAAACTCGCCAATCAGGCCTATACTGATGAAAATAACATTCTTATAATAGAAAACCTCCAATACGTTCATGCATTTGCTTGCCTTGCCGTTTTCATACATTTTTCAGTGAAAGCCTGAAGCTGAGACCTGAGAGCCCTAAGCCTGACTTTCGACGATGCTAAATCTCGAACTGATGACTCGTAAGCTCGCAGGGCTCATATGGTGTGAAGTGTATCTGGGTACAAAATTAGAAATTTCATTCTCTTTTTTACGATCTAAAATCGAAGAAAAGAAAGAAGGGGGAGACAAATGAGAGCTCAACATTAAGGATTACACTTGGGAAGCAATGTTTCTGTGATCTCCAAGCAAAAGCTAGGAAAACTCTTTTAAAATATTACTCCCTCCGTTTCAAAAAGAATGACCTCTTTTCCTTTTTAGTCTGTTTAAAAAAGAATGGCCCCTTTCCTATTTTGGTAACATTTTACTTTCAACTTTCCACGTGACATGTTTTAGACCACAAGATTAAAGAACAATTTTGTATATTTGACATAACTTTAATTTAGGGCCACAAGATTCAAAAGTCTTCTTTATTTTCTTAAATTCTGTGCCAAGTCAAACTAGGTCACTCTTTGTGAAACGGAGGGAGTATATATTTTGTTTTGTCAGAGCTAATTAATTAATTAAGAACATGTATTGAAGTTTCTTAAAACTACTATATGCAATATTCCAAATAAAAATAACAATACAAGCTCACGAATCAATCTCAAACGGGTGATTGATTTCTCATTTTTGTTCAATCTTCCTCTCAAAATCTCTCTCATGTAGTGTGTTCTTTGATAAGGGCCTATGCATATTCCTGTCTTTTCCTATTTTATTCATGTTAAACTGCTTATTCAACTTCACATTACTGTATGAATTAGTTATATTTCCGTCAATTGAGAGCTTTCTCTTTGTCCAAAAATTATCTTCCCAACAAAAATAATCGCATTCACCATTTGTCTAAAAAAATTAACAAACAAAATTTTAATATTTGAAATTAAAATATGTAATCAACTTTTTTTTTTTTTTTTTGCTTTAACAAAGTAACACAAAACCTTACTTCTAACACTTTACAACCCCAGAACTTACGAGCCATATTTGTGGGTTGTTTGGTAGAGTGTATAAAAATAATGTTCAATAGAGTGTATTAGTAATGCAAGCATTAATAATGCATGTACTAATTATACTTGTATTAGTTCTGCATAGATTATTTCTTATGCATTGTTTGGCTTGGTGTATTAAAAATAGTATGTATTGTATAAAAATATTTATTTACAAAAGTATCCTTCACAATTATGATGGAAAAGATGTAGAAGTACTTTTGAGGGGTAATTGGGTCTTTAGCCATATTAATGATGTATTAAATCTTTGCATTAATAATACCTAGAAATCCATGGTATTAGTAATACACTCCTCAATACACAATAGTAGGGGTGGATGTACATTGTGTCCAGGGGGTTCCTCCTCGGTAAAAAAATTACACTATATATATTAGATCAATTTTTTTGTGTACGTGTATATATTTAAAATTGAACTCTCTCAACATTTGTCAAATGACTAGCTTAATAGTTGATGGGGTTCAGGATTTTGCCTATGTGAGCTTTGGGGGGGCGGGGGGTCACGGGTTTGATTCTTGGCAACAACATCTTTGTTGTTTGAACCCCCTTGATATAATTCCTGCCTCCGCCACTGCACAATAGAGTGTATAACTAATGCTTGCATTAGTTATACATATCATGAAAAAATCCACCAAACAAGGGATTCCTAATACATATAATTAATGCATGCATTATTTTTAAAAATACACTCTACCAAATGACCCTGAGTTTTTGATGTCCGTTTGTCTTGAATACTTGAGTCTGTATTCATGAAAATTTAGTTTCCTTCATAAATAAGAATATCAGAACATATAAAACTGATATATAAAATAGAATGAAGAACAAGTAAAACATATAGTAATATTGTCACGACCCGGGAGCACCCCCAAGTCGTAACAAGGCGTACTCGACCCCGAAGGGGTCTTATACGAGCCACATAGTCATTCATTGCATTCAATAATGAAAATAGTGCGGAATAAAAAAAAACTTATTTACATCCACACATTT
>JAJOOR010021849.1:0-18840 GCA_036250505.1 Solanum acaule | reverse complement strand
AGGGGTGAATTAAATTAAAATTCCAATAGCTGACTGATGTTTACGAGTAGTCGACGCTTCCTGCAGATAGAGTTATCGAAGAATAAATAAGCAAAGTACAGAACATAAAACAACACCAAATATTTGTATACTGGTTCAGATCATCGATATGGTGCCTAGTCCAGTTCCATTGGGTTTCCTTTAGATCTTGAGGAGAACTTAGGTGATACAAAGATTATCTGATATGCAAATCAGATCTACTATTTTGATGCATCCTCTACCTGTATAACCTACGCTCATAATCTTTCTTTCTCTTTTCTTTTTTAATTGTTCACTCAAGTGTGTACAATTTTTTATGAAAGATAAAAGAAGATTACAATATAAGTTCAAGTGAAGTTGCATGCTCCACAACTAGGGGTGTTCACGGGTCGGTTTGGATCGGTTATTGATCAAAACCAAAACCAAACCAACTTAATAAGTTTTAAAATTATCAAAACCAAACCAAACCAAATATAATATACATTTATCGGTTTGGTGGTTATCGGTTTTGGTTTGGTTTGGTTCGGTTATTCGGTTATTAACCATACACAAAAATAAAAGAAACAATTCATTCAAAATGTGAAAAAAGTGACAACAATCCATTCAAAACGAAAAATAGTTAGCATGACTTAAATTACTGAACTTTCGATCACTAAATTTACTATCAATAAAGCTTTAAAATTCACTATATTGGCCTAGACAGAAGAGACAATAACATTTTCAGTCCCACAAAGAATTGTCATAGACACTCATATACGTGAAATCAACAAGATAAATATTTCATCTTGGACATTTTTGCTTTCAATAAGTAAATTAAAAAGAAATTTTAATGAAAATATGTATAAGATCTATAAAATTGTTTATAAAAATAATATATTAAATATGTACATTAATAAAATATATGTATATAATTCATCGGTTCGGTTTGGTTATTTCTTTGATTTATTTCGAATAAAACCATAACCAAACCAAATACTATCGGTTTTCAAAAATCTAAAACTAAACCAAACCAAATCCAAATAAAATCGGTTTTATTTTATCGGTTTGGTTCGATTTTTCGGTTTGGATCGGGTTTTATCCAAACCGTGAACACCCCTATCCACAACCAAGGCTAGGAGAGGATTATATAGTGTTTGAGGACTACTCTTGTTAAGGAATAACCCAAGGGTATTTCAAATCAAGGATCCTAGCTGAGTCCTTGATTTCGGTTGGTTGATTCATGTCCATATTAGATATGTGCATGAGCAAGCCGATTCCTTCCTTTTTTGGAAATCTTCTTGTAATCTTGATTCTCTTCCTACTCATGAAGATATTTGTGTGATCTTGATACTTTGATTTTTTGACTTCTTGTAATCTTGATTCTCTTCCTTGTCTTGAAGATATTCGTGTGATCTTGATACTTTGCTGATTTCCTATCTTCAAGATTCTAGTCAGACGCTAGAATTGTGGTGACCTTGATTTTGTATCCCTTGAATGGTGGCTTTCCTTTCTTGTGTTGCTTTAGTAAGTGCACATTAATTTCTTCCTTTATGGTAGTACTTTGACATCTTGTCCTTTCTTTTTGAATTTTTTGCCTGCGAATTTAGCAACATATGGGATGAATATTTCATTATCAAAAGTAATTAGTTATATGAGGCTATCACAAATATGAGCCAAATGGTTAATATCAAGGATATATTTGAGCCAAAAAGTTAACATTAGGGGTATTTGGGGACCGAAATATAGTTGGAGGGTAATTTTATACCAATTTAAATAGTTAAGGGGCATTTTAGGCCCTTCACCAATTTTTAAATGATTTAATTTTTCAGGAAAGTGAAATCTTAACAAACTAGACAAAAAAATTCCATATATAAATATAGCTTATGTACCAACCAACTAATGTTAACACCCTTGTAGTTGATAAGTTGTCTCATCATACTAATTGGAGAATTTTTCCTATATACTCTAAGCACAAAGTACTTTAGAAGATCTTCAAAAATGCTATGTTGTTTTTTTTCATTGATTTTTTATTTCTTGCAAAGTGGGGTAGATTTTCTACATTTAACATTTATGGAATGCTTTGATATTATCACGATTCATTTTCTGAAAGAATCATGATAGACATTGATAGTCAAATATTGATCGATCCGACCTTTTAGGCTTAATTATTTTGTTCTAATTCTCTGTCATTTCATGCAATTTTTTCGTAAAAGAGATTAACTTAACATCTAAAAATGGGAAATTTGATTAATGTTTGAACACATAAATAATTCTTATGTAATATTTGAAAATGCTAAAAAAAACTATATGCAAAGAGGAACCGTACCCAATATTAATATTTATCTTTGAAAATTTTGCTTTCGAAAGTATTGAAAAACTGCATAGGAAATAAGTTTTCTAACTAATTCTCAAAATGAGTGAAGTAACAAATGATTTATAAAGAAAGAAATATGAGCTTCCGTAAGACTCAGAAAATTTAAATAAGTGTGGGGATCAACTGAGAATTTTAAAGTAAAAAAATAATCAAATGAATTAGGATGAATGTGGGAGTACAATGGGCAATAAAATGAAGGTCCAAAATGATTCAATACTCTAAAGTATGACAACGACGATTAGAGATATGGACTAATATCGTATTGAATAGGTGTGATAATAAGTGTAGGAGGTGTACTTAAGAGTGTTTTAAGGGATAAGCTCTATCATAAAGTAGAGTTGAAAGATACATCACAGACTAAAATTTCAAATAAACTCGCACATGATCCAATTTCAAACAAAAAATTCTCCTAGACTATAATGTGTATATGGTGAAATACTTACAAAATTAAAGGACTTCAATTAAATTTTCAATGTATCTAATCGTTGTGTAACAACCCGGAAAACTAGTAAGACCAAGCTAGAGCCTAACGGAAGCTAGTAGGTGAAACTAGAGCCTAACGAGTTTGTTTTGAGTTTGATGTGGGGTTTTAGGTTGTATATTGACTTTCCGAGTTTAGAATGAGGGTTATAGGGGTTAAACGTCAAGGTACGACCCCCCCCCCCCAAGGACCAACCAAGGGTCCTTGAGGAGGACCCTAAAGCCTAACCCCAAGGCTGCCCCATTTGACAAAAAGCTGTCAATTTGGGGCCACTACGGATGGCACCTACGGCCAGTAGGTGGACCCACGCCCCGTAGGTGGGAGTCGTGGGTAAGGCCTTCAAAAAAAAGCCCCAGACCTGACCTACGGACCAGCAGCACGACCCGTAGGTCCACTCACGATCCGTGAGTGGTGGGCGTGAGTCAAGGTTTACAAAAGCTGTCTAGGTTCGGCCAAGGCTTGAGCATTTTAGGTAATTCGTTTTTAATTAGTTTTAAGTAGGGGTTGTTTAATATAGTATTTATACATATATATAAAGTATTTTAAGTCATTAAACACCTAATTAATTTATTATAACCCAAGACCCCAAATCAAATCCCAACTACTCTCCTCACCAAAATCTTCTCTCTAGAACTCCATTGAAGAACAAGAAGAAGGTCAAGTCTGGGGGTCAAGGAGCAGCTTTTTCTCTTCAATTTCGTGAGGAAATCTACATGAGGTATTGTAGTTTTCATCCTTGGATAGCTATCACCCAAGGAGTCCCTTCAAAAGCTTTTATCTCAAATCTAGAAATCTTCAAAAGCTAGGGTTTCAACTCAACCCATGGATTCCTTTCAAAGTTATTTTTAAATAATGAATTATGATTGTTTATGAATGTATTACGGATTTTATATGATTTTAACTCAAATTCCTAAAGAATCCATGAGTTTTCCCAATCCTAGCTATGATTCTTCTTTACACTATGAATGTTGTTGCAAGTTGATCCAATTGATTGGATGTGAGTTGATTATAATGTAATTACATTATTTTAGTATGATTCTACATGTATTATTGATTAACCTAAGATTCTAGGGTGAAATTGATACAGCCTAGGGTTATGTCATGAAAGAGGCAAATTGAGGGTTTAGATGTGACCTTCTAAAATTGATGAACTTCTTGATGAATTGCCTTAGATTAGATCACCTAGACACGAATTGCCTGTGAGCAAAGTTTGTAGACATGAACTAACTTGATTAGGTCTTACATGATTAATCATGGTTGAGATAGTATTGAGATTTAGTTTACTTGATGATATATGACTATAATTGAATAAGAATGAAGCATGTGGTTAGTCTACCTTGAGAGTTAGGGTTACATGATGACCATGTGAGGTATTGCTTGAGAGTAATGCTCATAATATGAAGATGACTCCTAGGGCTTTAAAGGTAAAAGCTAAAAGGAATGAACTATGAATATTGAGGCTTTAAGAAGGAAGCCATTGTGCATGTTGAATTGTGAATGGTTCTATTGTGGAAGGACTTTACCCACATGACCTACAATAGGAGTATATGAGCTTATACATGCAATGAATGAACTACTTGAATTATGAATATGTCCATGTCTAATGTAATGAATGCTAGATGTGTTGATTTATATGGTCTATGATCCTTGAATGCAATATATGAGAATTATGCATGATTCTAATATTATGTACATGCTTATGAACACTTTGAGAGGAAAGTGTCTATCATGATAATGTTGTTGTTGTGTCATTGCAAGGACAATCACACACACTCCATGCATAAACATGATTATGATATATTAATGGTGTTAATTGAAAGAATAGTTCTCATATGCACCTTTACAAATTATTATGCATGAAATGTACACGACCATGATGATCCTATTGTGTTGATTGAAAGTCCATTCTAATGAGAACACATGATCTTGGTGTGAAAGGTTTACTCACATACTAATAATGATTATAAGGTTGAAAGTTAGTTCTCACCTATTGAATCTATGAGATATGTTATGAGTTGTATTGAATGAAGGGTAAGATACTCTTTTATGTATGTAAATTCAATTCAAAGACTTAAACAAGTAATTTGGGAAATAATGCTTAGCACCGAGCGGATATGAAAAATGAGGTAGAAGCCTTCCCATCAATACAATAGGCCGGGTCTTCTACACATGATCTCATGAGATGGAAGCTCTCCCGTCAATACAATAGGTCGGGTTTCTAGAAGCAATCTCCATATCCCGTAACTATGTGCCCACATAGGTCTTTAGCTAGTGGATCCACCTAAAAGCTAATATATTTAGTTCTATCTTAGGCAAATAGGACACCCTTTTTCATTTTAGGGTTACACGACACCGTATTCCATGTAGATCACATGGTCTATGTCGGTTAAGGCTATTTTCCCTCCATGAACAAGAAAGTGAGTTATGTGCTATGGTTCCTCAAAGGATCTACTTAGTATGAGTGATATTATGGGATGCCATTCGTACATGGCACAAGTAGATTTTGAAAGTAGTGATGGTGTGTTATTTCTCTTATGTAAATGAACTATGAACATGAAATATGAGCTATGACTAATGACTCCTAAAGAAGATCTACTTAGTGTGAGTGAGGGTATGGTACTTCACTCATACATGGCACAAGTAGACTTTGAGAGTAGTCATGGTGTGGTTCCATTACATTATGATGATTTATGAGTTTATGCATGCTCTACTTGGATTGGTGTTGTGATTGACTTTCCTTGACATGAACTAATGAATATGAATGTTTACTTGTCTATGAGTATTAAATATGGATGAGACTAATGTATGACAAGTATGAGCATGGTGATCTAAAAGTGGTATGTAGTGTAGATAGGGTTATGGGATTTTATCTATGCATGGCACAAGTATAACTTAGAGTTACTTAGGTGATAATTCTATTATGGTGAGATGATCTTGGTAGTTGACTATGTATGTGCATTATATCTTATGATGATTGATATTTGCACTATGTCTATGATTGGAGACTATGCTTATGTTTATGTTGTTACCCTTTTATGCTATGATGAACTACATATGAGTTGTTTTATGAGTACATTCTCCAACTATTTCAAAGATGATGTTCAAATTGGCATATAGCATGGTTTCAACTAAAATGTCCCTTTTAGCATGTTTTAAATGATTTTTATGCATGGCTACCATACTTAGTACATTTTTGTGCTAACCCATATTTCTATATTTTTTTATAAGTGTAGGGTTGGTTCTTAAAGGTGGTCTTCTAGTGATTCAAGCTTGGGATAGATAATCCCCCTTGCTAGTTGGTGAGTCCTCAAGATTCGAGGACGAGTATCTTTACTTAGCAGTTTCTTTTATTATGCCATTTGAGAACTATTGTAAAGGTTGTGTCCCTATTCGTTATTTGATTCTATTTAGATGGCTATGTGAGACAAAGGTCTAGTCTTCCATTCTTTGTTATGAAAGACTTCGATTGAAAGAAAAATTTTAATTTCGCATTATTCTATGAGTTTTATGTTTATGATATGCTAAGGGCTTGTATGCTACCCCTTCGGGGTCAAGTACGTCATGTTACGTCTAGGGGGTACCCCTGCGTCGTGAAAAACTTGGTATCAAAGCATAAGATTTTGGAATGATTTTAGGTTGATGTCTCATAAGCCACATTTAGTAGAGTCTTGTTCATAGTGTGAAGCACGCCACATTTATGAATGAGAGGCTACAAGACGATATGAAATTTCACTTCTTCATTCTCTAGTCGTGCCATAGAGTTTAACTCTTTAAGATCTTTCTCTCTAACCGGTGGTCTTCAAGATATGGCTACTTGAAAGGCTCATGCTACAAGGAGTGAGGGAGAAGATGTTGGTTGTTATGCCAATTATGGCTATGTGACTAGATAGGACTTGATATGCTAGATTTAGATGTCATCCTTATGATGGATTGGTAGTGTTATTGTCATGCTCCTATGTGATGATAGAACCTGTATAGTCAAATCGTTAGTTCCTGAATGAGCCTATCCGAGAGTAGAAGCGGGGGGGGGGGGGGAGGGAATCTATGCCATAGGTTTGGATTATGTTATGTCTTAAGATTGACTTTGAAGGTTGCATGTACCACCTAGTTAAGGTGAGGAAGAAGAGTGTAAGTGTTGACAAACTTCAAAGAGTTAGTTATCTTTTAAGATTGATCTTAAGTATGGTCATTTTGAGTAGGGTGTTTAGATAATACCTAGATAGGATTGGTTGGTAGATTCCACCAAAGGTGATGATATGGGTTGAAATGGCCTAGAATTGTCTTGATCCAACCTTAGTAGAATTCAAAGAGACGTGAGGGTAGATGTTTTGGCCTCTTATTAATTGAAGGATGTTGCTAAACTTTGGTTTAACCAATGGAAAAGAGCAAGGCCGGTAGAAGTGGGCCCTATGGAATGGGAAAGATTTTAGAATGGGTTCTTGATAAGTTTTGCCCTTTAGAGGTGAGAGAAGTCTAGAGGAACAAAAAGGGGGTATAGGCTTTAAAATGATAATTTCACTCAAGAAAGGGTGAATGGACAAAGTTCTCCAAAGAAGAGACAAAGGTTTCATGGACAAAGCTCTTCTAAGGTTCCCCTAAAGTTTAACCAAGAGAGGGTGTCTACCCCTAAGTCTCAAAGAGTAAGTGGTAGTAGATCTTATGTGATTAAGCCTACTTATGCTAGGTGTGGAAAAAGGCATGATGGTAAGTGTCTAGCCGGCACGAAGGGTTGTTATGATTGTGGTGATGAAGGTCACAAAATGAGACATTGCCCGGTGCTTAAGGCTAGAGGAAGAGAGGGTAAGCAAGTTCCTCTTAATGGTTCCGATATGTGTTTTGTGCTTTATTAGATTCCGGTAGTACTTGTCTGTTGTGACTTGAGAAATTGGACATGATTAGCTTTTATGTTGTCCTTAGTATACTTGGGTTTTATTATGGCTATAGGTGTTTATTGGTAAAACCTAACTTGGCCATTATGAGTTTTATGATGTGTTGGAGGATTTGATGAATAGTGATGTTTAAGTGATGCCTAGAGATGTTGAGTGAGTAGACTCCTTTGAAAGAGGCTAGAAGTGTAATTCTCCATTGTTTAGAATCCCCTTGTGTGATGGATGTGGAAAAAGTTGAGTGATAACTTGCTCCGATCTTAAAATTTGCAAGAAATGTGCTTAGATAGCAAGGTCGTTGAATGTTCTAGATGTTCATGATTTGGATTGGCTAAAAATTCTCACCTTAAGAGGATAGTGAATTTGAAAGGTTTAGTCCTGGTTTGGTAGACTCATATGAGACCTTGAGTGTTGTTGATAAGGTTGCTTCTGAGAAAGAGTTGCATGAGAACCTCTCTAATTTAGAAGTACCAATTGGGATCTTAGACGGGCAAGTCAAGAAATAAAGGAGTAAGAAAGTGCTTCCATGAAAATGTTGAGGAGTGGTATTTTCTTTTTTTGTAAGGATTTTAGTTGAGGGTGTTATTTGGGAGGCCAAGGGCCAATGTGATATCCCAATATCCTTATGTTCCCTTCTATTTCTCCTCTAGCTTAAGATGATAAGTCCTCCTTGACTCATTTCATGATTGTGGAGTCTTGGATGTTATATGTGTCCAAATTTTTCCTTGTCCCATAGAGTTACTCTTGTTAACCTTGATAGGATTTGGATGCATAATTTTTAGACCTCTATTGGTTTTAGAACTCGGCAAGGTTATTATGAGTTTTGGCTATGTCTTTGGGGATTGGTTGAAAGGAGTGGTGATTGAGGTTTTAGTAAGGGGTCTTACTCCTAAGGATGAGATAATATATTTAGATATCAAGATTTTGAGAGTCCCGATATCCTCATTTCTTTCTTCTATTCCTATTCTATCTTGAGACAAAGAGTTCCTTGTGACTTGTTTCAATTTGGAGTCATATGTGATTTATGTGTTTCTATGATCTCCTTATGTTATGCATGTTCTTGAAAGGATTCATGTTTTGGATAAAATGAGTTTCCATGATTTATAAGTTTCTCATGATGTTGTGCATTTTAGTATGATGATGGCATATTTGACTTCATGAGTTGATTGGATGAACATACTTTGTTATGCTTTTGATGAAATGGCATATTGACTTGACGTATCCGGGCGCTTTATCCAATACTAAGTGTCCACGGTCGTTCAATAGTAATATAACCCAACCAAGGGCTGGAATCATTCCCAGAAGGAGCGGTTTGTAATTGAGAATCAATAGAAAATCAAAAATATGTTCAAGTTAATTATATCTATAGACATTAACGAGTAAAAACAAGATAAATCAAAGGGGTAACACGAATGTCAATTATCAATGGGAGGTTTGTATTCAACTAATAAACAAAAATAGCAAGAATATAAAGATGCGAATTATGGAGATGGGATTCTTGGGATGTGATATGAATATGGGCTAAAATAAACAATCGAGTAAATGCTATTAATAGTAAATCGCTGAACATTTGTAACTAAGCTAAACTTTAGTGGGGGTAAATTTTCTCTCGAACAATTTACTCCGAATCAAATCGGTTTCTCTCGAACACCGATTTGCAGCAATTAAGCACAGCCTTCGCCTTAGCCCATTCACTCTCTCGAGCTGAATGTGTGGGAGAAGGTCTAGGATTCACTCTCTTGAGCTGAACCCACGACGACCCAATAACCATAGGCTATCGATTTAGTAGTTTTGGTTTTAAAACCTCTCTCTCGAGCAAGCCAAAAACACGAAGATGAAATCTTATTTGCAACTACAATCCCATTAAGTTCAAACACAACTACTAAACGAAATCATATTTAAACAGTAAATAGACTATCAATGAGCAATACCCAACAGTAAATTTAACCCATATTCACATAATCACACCCCAAGAATTAGGGTTTTAGCTAGACATGATAAAGAGATATAAATCGATACCAAAAAGTGTTTTCATCAAATGGGTATGATAGAAAATGTCTTTAAACACGTCAAGGAGGAAGATTCTTCAAGACCCACTTCCAATTTCTTAGAATTGTAAACCTTCAAATCTTCAAAGCTCAAAACAATGTCTCCAAAAACTCTAAGAACTGAAAAATGTCTAGAAATTCAATAATAATTCGATACTAAGCTACAGATTTAAATGGGTATTTATAGTTTTCGAAAAATTGTACGGTGAAGGACCACTCGGCGTAGTTAGTCGAGATGGCCGATACACTCGGCGATTCACCCTTTGGTCTAGTTCATCGCCTTTCAGCTTTTGCCTTCAGCATATTCGCGTTTTGAATCATTGGGTGATATGGTGCTGCTTCGTGGAACTGTTCGACAACGCACTGACTGCTCCCTTTCATCGCCAACTTGATATTTTCCTTCAGGGCTCAGCACATTGGAACATTAGGCGAGATTAAGGCCGTTCGACGGCTCGCCTAATTTATTAGGTGATCCTTAATCCTTCATTTCTTCGTTCTTTCAACCGCCTTATTCATTTTTTGCTTGATAGCGTCCATGCTTTGTCTCTCAACTCAAATGCCTGAAACTTAAGGATTTACATCAATTATTGAGACAAAATATTCATTTGAGGACACTAAATCTATCAAAATAAAGCCCTAAATGAGTCCAAATTGTGGACTCATCAACACCCCCAACGTAAACTTTTGCTTGTCCTTAAGTAAAAGTCAAGTTCAGTAGTTCAAAAGGGTGCCTCAAACAGTGCTACACAAGACTTAATCATGAATGCACACACAAGACTCAACCTACTCATGCAAGGATCAATTGTGTACTCAAAGACTCAAGTTGTGACACACCATTATCAAATAATCTCAAGCTCACTATACTTGTTGCAAATGCAATTTCGAACTCAACAAAGGTATTTAAATGCCCTCACACAAAGAATGATTCCATATTCACACACAATGGTTCAATCATTTAAAGCTTTGGAATCAAGATCAACACTTACACTCACAAAGATAAACACAGTGCATGATTCCACCCATAGGTTTGCCCTTATTTTCCAATTGACTTTTGCTTCAGATCATTCAAGATCAAAAAGGTCTTTTCAAGGCTTGTAATGGAGCTGAGTGTAATGGTATGGTCATTTAGGCTTATAGGCTAAAAATCCTCATGAAATGTGATGTGAACAACACCTTCTTTCCTTTTCTTTATCAATTTCATTCAAGCTCAAAAGTCACCTCTTATTCATCTTCCATGAGCCATTGGGAACCCCATTTTCTTTGTATTTCCACAACTTTATTTCACAACTTTTTCTTTCTTTTTCTTTTTCAATCTTTTCTTCTTCTTTTTTTATATGGAGGGGTTCCATTTTTTCTCAAAACATGGGCATAAGGGACTTCTTTGTATTTACTTGATTTGCCTTCTCTTTTCACCACACCCCCAACTTAGGCTTTTGGCCTAAGTTGGCTATTCAAACAAACCACATATCATGAGGATTATGGGTAATGGGTTAATAAAAGGTAGCAATGTTATCAAGTTTCTTCCAAGAAAAGGTTTGGGCACAGAGTGTGCTCAGAACAGGTTCACACACTCACAAGGTAAGCCGCAAAAGAGGTATGCTTTCAAAATGGTTCACACTCTTTAAAGTTGCCTAAGATCATCTCAAGAAATTGCATTACTTAGTCAATCGAACCAACGGGGCAAATTATATGTGTCATCATGCATGGTTCACAGTAAGCTCATCACACAAGGCATTGACACCACAGTCAAACAAGACTCCACACTTTCGCTGGTGTGCAAATCACAAAAGACTCGATTCGATAATTAGCTAGTCACAACGAGATGCAAAGAGTTCACATATTGTCTATGCAACTTCAATTGGCCTCGTTGTAGCCGCGCATTCATTTTTGTTCGATTATGAGCACTATTCAAGTCATCGGTATTGATCAAAACCGAGACTCAAATTTTCCAAAGCACATCCACATTCAAGTACATACAAGAGGTGGCAAAAAAATTTCGAAAGGGTCAAAAATCATTTACAATTAAAAGCAGGGAGCCACAAGCTCAAACCTTCCGCAAAAAGCAGTGTATAACATGAATTTAGCTCAAAGCCCAATATATAAATAAAACTAATATGCACAAAGGTGGCCTCACCCCACCACAAATAACAACATTTGTCCTCAAATTCAAATAAAAACATCCACAAGTCGAAATAAAGTAAGACAAAGATGGAGGTAAGAGAGGGTCCTGTCTACTTAGTTGCTCCATCAGTGCCCGATGCATCACTCTGAGTCTGAGCATCAGTGCTCGGGATCACCTCAGGAGGAACGACAGTGCTAGATCCACTAGGGGCTGTCACGTGCAAGTCCTCCAGAAAGACATGCACAGCTGCACAAAATCCCCGGGCCTATGAAGGAACATTAGCGTCTCTGATAGTGGTCTTCCTGTTATAAGTGGACTTCTTGCCCTTGTCTTTCCAACCCGTTGTGGGAAGTTTCGTAGTTTTGCCTTTGGATATAGCTGCATCCTCATTTATCTTAATCCCCTTAGCCTTCTCTTGCTCCGGTATTATTCTTTCAACTGCTTTTGATCTAGTCATGTCTGCAAATTCTCGAGGAGAAGTTAGGAAATATCCAAACAAACACACAGAGAATTAGGCGCTAACAAACTCGCCGAAATAGTTGGCGGGTCGCCAAATTGCTTTGGCGAACTGGGTTAGCCCGCCGAAAGTTATAGTGTAAGAAGGGTTCAGGGGTGCAGACAAAGGGTGATCAAGAAGACTTTCGGCGACCTCAGGCTTCTCGCCGAAAGTTACAGACTCCAACAACACATTTAGCATAAAATTAAAGGTGAGATGGGGACATTAGGCGAACCTCCGAGTGGTTCGGCGAGCTCGACCCAGCTCGCCAAACAGCCCACCATGCCTATTTTCAACCCAACTTCTCAAATTCAACCCCGCAACCCCTGAAAACAAAATCAAAGCATGCACTACTTAAATTAAGCTCAGACCCATGACACTAAAGCATAAATCCACGAAATTACTTCATTTTAAGCACAAGACTATGGGATTGCAACAATTAAAACATTACATGCAAGATTATCAAATTAAATCAGGCATTCAAACACACTAATTCTATCAGAGAGGCCCAGCACACGACAACACGATAAGATCATTGCAAATGAGTACAATTATTATTCGGGATTTGGAAAACCAACCTTTGATCCCGATTAATGAAAATTGAAATGTTAGGCGGCAAAGTAATCCACAATCCGAGCACAAATCAAAGACTAAAGTACTCTAAAAATGCAAGAAATATAGAAACTAGAGTGTGGGTATTAGTTGGGAAGAAAAAATGTGAGGGAAAGTGAATGAATTTGATACTTTTAAACCTTTAGCCTGAATAACCATCCAGTTCACACCCATTCGGTGACATTAGTCCTGCTCGCCGAGCCACTCGGCGACACACTGAGTAGTCATTCACCTCGCCGAACATTACAGTCCAAACGGCGGTCTCCGTCGGGATCGCCGACACAATCAGTGAATCGCCAATAATTTCTTGGGATCGCTGAGTTTTACAGACTCCAATGTAAAATTGTCTTGAGTCTGTTGGCGGTTTAGGTCAGGGTCACTGATCTCTTCGGAGATTCACTGAATGGACCTGATGCTCGCTAATCTGCACTTTTCAAACATTTTCCACACTTCCATCTACACAATCAACACACCATTATTTAATCAAAACAAAATAAAGCAAAAATGGGTCTTAAGTTGCCTCCCAAGCAGCGCCTTAGTTAACGTCACGGCACGACGCAAGTCCACCTTCAAACCTCATTCTTGGGGTTAGCCTTAGTATCACTAGGAAAAGCCCCATGCTGTCTCGAGTTGAGATGAGACGATATATGACCCATTTGGGTCTCCAACTGCTTGATCGACACTGAATGAGAGGTGACGGTCTGGTTAAGGGTAGACACATCTTCTTTCATTTCCTTTAAAATCTTGTCTGACCCTTCAACTTTGTTGAGGATACGAGAGAGTATATCCTCAGACCGCCCACCTTCTGAATCTTTTGGCTTTTGGCGCTCGTAGGGAGGTACATACCTGTCATTCTCCCTATCCTTCCAATTCGAATTACGGTCCCTCCATTCGCGATCTTGATCTTTTCAACCTTCATCTCTAGCCTAACCTTGGTTACCACCCTACCTCGGGTAGTTTGAACGATAGAACCGCCTTGGTAGGCTAGGAAATTTACCTCTTCACTATACAAGGCTTCAAACTTGGACTCATCTGGGTTAGCACACCCGACACCCACGACATTGACACTTCGAACACCAGCTCCCATGACATTTTTAGTCAAAATATCAAGTTGTGTCATGATCTTGGCCATGTTTTGGTCCCTCTCTTGGTCTTTCTCCATTTGTTCCTTAGTTAACTTGAATGTGAGAGAAGAGACCTGGTCTTCACGGGTATACCACGCCCTGGTAATCATGCCATCCAAGAGCTGAGCAGCTGTCACATAAGGTTGTTGCATCAAACCTCCCAGAGAGAGTTGGTCAGCAACACCCTTATTTACCAAATCCAGACTCCGGTAAAAATACTGCAACAACACGTTATCAGGCAAGCCATGTGTTGGGCATTGACGCACCAACTTTTTGAAGCACAGCCAAGTTTCATGGATAGGCTCGCCTACTAGACGCTTGAAGCTCTTAATGTTGTCCCGAAGAGTTATCGTCTTTGAGGAGGAAAAAATCGCACTTGAAATGCGGTGACCAACTCCTCCCACGAAGTGATTGATTCACGTGGCAATTCAGCCAGGCACTTGCACGCCTCACCCATCAATGAGAACGGGAACAACCTCAACCGGACCGATTCTTGGGAGATATTCTTGAAGGAGAATGGTCTGCATACATCCACGAAGTTTCTAATGTGCTCATGGGGATCCTCATGAGCCAAACCACTGAAAATCCCTTTTAGTTGCAAGAGTTGCAACATAGTACTCGTGATGTAGAACACGACATTCCCTTCGGCCGGAGGTAAGCGAATGGCACCAATACCGCCCATGAGATGGGGGTCATTAGCATGAGGCTCGTTGACATCGTTGAGATTTCCGATGTCGTCTTGATGGCCTACTTGGCTGCCATTGTTGTCGTTCACTCTCATACTTCCTGTTTTCAACACAAACAAGTAAAACAAAGCTAAAAAATTAAGTAGGTAGAACTACAACTAACAAAAACGAAATCCAACTTAACTAGAGATTCTCAATTAGCACCAGTCCCCGGCAGCGGCGCCATTTTGACTTGACGAATTCGGGCGCTTCATCCAATACTAAGTGTCCACGGTCATTCAATAGTAATATATCCCAACCACGGGTTGGGATCGTTCCCACAGGGAGCGGTTTGTAATTGAGAATCAATAGAAAAACAAAAATATGTTCAAGTTAATTATAGTTATAGACATTAACGAGTAAAAACAAGATAAATCAAAGGGGTGACACGAATGTCAATTATCAATGGGGGGGTTTGTATTCAACTAATAACCATAAATAGCAAGAATATAAAGATGTGAATTATGGAGACGCGATTCTTGGGATGTGATAGGAATATGGGCTAAATAAACATTCGAGTAAATGCTATTGATAGTAAATCGTTGAACATTTGTAACTAAGCTAAACTTTAGTGGGGGTAAATTTTCTCTCGAACAATTTACCCCGAATCAAATCGGTTTCTCTCCAACACCAATTTGCAGCAATTACGCACAGCCTTCGCCTTAGCCCATTCACTCTCTCGAGCTGAATGTGTGGGAGGAGGTCGAGGATTCACTCTCTTGAGTTGAACCCATGACGACCCAATAACCACAGGCTATCGATTTAGTAGTTTTGGTTTTAAAACCTCTCTCTCAAGCAAGCCAAAAACACGAAGATGAAATTGTATTTGCAACTACAATCCCATTAAGTTCAAACACAACTACTAAATGAAATCACATTTAAATAGCAAATAGACTATCAATGAGCAATACCCAACAGTAAATTTAACCCATATTCACATAATCACACCCCAAGAATTGAAGTTTTAGCTAGACATGATAAAGAGATAGAAATCAATACCAAAAAGTGTTTCCTTCAAATGGGTACGATAGAAAATGTCTTTAAACACGTCAAGGAGTAAGATTCTTCAAGACCCACTTCCAATTTCTTAGAATTGTAAACCTTCAAATCTTCAAAGCTCAAGAACAATGTCTCCAAAAACTCTAAGAACTGAAAAATGTCTAGAAATTCAATAATAATTTGATACTACGCTATAGATTTAAATGGGTATTTATAGTTTTTGAAAATTTGTGCTGCGAAGGACCACTCGGCGCAGTTAGTCGGGATCGCCGATACACTCGGTGATCCGCCCTTTGGTCTAGTTCATCGCCTTTCAGCTATTGCCTTCAACATCTTCACGTTTTGAATCATTGGCCAATATGGTTCTGCTTCGCGGAACTGTTCGACGATGCACCGACTACTCCCTTTCATCGCCAACTTGATCTTTTCCTTCAGGGCTCAGCACACTGGAACATTAGGTGAGATTAATGTCGTTCGGCGGCTCGCCTAATTCATTAGGCAATCCTCAGGCCTTCATTTCTTCGTTCTTTCAACCGCCTTGTTCCTCTTTTGTTTGATAGCGTCCATGCTTTGTCTCTCAATTCAAATGCCTGAAACTTAAGGATTTACATCAATTATTGAGACAAAATATGTATTTGAGGACACTAAATCTATCAAAATAAATCCCTAAATGAGTCCGAATTGTGGACTCATCATATATTAGCTCCATAATGTTATGATGAGCTTGCTTTTAGTTGGAGAAGCTAGTTCCTCCTATGATTATGTGACAAGATGATATTTAGAAAAGTTTGTGTAGGCTTGTTCCCAAGGGAGAGATGGTATACCTACCTAGTAAGGTTATTATGTGTTTATGTGTTGCCGTGATTTCCTTTTATAATGCATATTCATGAAAATTGAGGTTTCAAGAAGGAAGCCATTGTGCATATTGAATTGTATATGGTACTATTGTGGAAGGACTTTACCCACATGACCTACAATAGGAGTATATGAGCTTATACATGCAATGAATGAACTACTTGAATTATGAATATGTCCATGTCTAATGTAATGAATGCTAGATGTGTTGATTTATATGGTCTATGATCCTTGAATGAAATATATGAGAATTATGCATGATTGTGATATTATGTACATGCTTATGAACACTTTGAGAGGAAAGTGTCTATCATGATAATGTTGTTGTTGTGTCATTGCAAGGACAATCACACACACACTCCATGCATAAACATGATTATGATGTATTAATGGTGTTAATTGAAAGAATAGTTCTCATATGCACCTTTACACATTATTATGCATGAAATGCACATGACCATGATGATCCTATTGTGTTGATTGAAAGTCCATTCTCATGAGAACACATGATCTTAGTGTGAAAGGTTTACTCACATACTAATGATGATTCTAAGGTTGAAAGTTAGTTCTCACCTATTGAATCTATGAGATATGTTATGAGTTGTATTGAATAAAGGGTAAGATACTCTTTCATGTATGTAAATTCAATTCAAAAACTTAAACAAGTAATTTGGGAAATAATGCTTAGCACCGAGCGAATATGAAAAATGAGGTAGAGGTCTTCCCGTCAATACGATAGGCCGAGTCTTCTACGCATGATCTCATGAGATGGAAGCTCTCCCGTCAATACAATAGGTCGGATTTCTAGAAGCAATCTCCATATCCCGTAACTATGTGCCCACATAGGTCTTTAGCTAGTGGGTCCACCTAAAAGCTAATACATTTAGTTCTACCCTAGGCAAGTAGGACACCCTTTTTTGGTGTGGGGTTACACGACATCGGATTCCATGTAGCTCACATGGTCTATGTCGGTTAAGGCTATTTTCCCTCCATGAACAAGAAAGTGAGTTATGTGCTATGGTTCCTCAAAGGGTCTACTTAGTATGAGTGGTATTATGGGATGCCATTCGTACATGGCACAAGTAGATTTTGAGAGTAGTCATGGTGTGTTTCTCTTATGTAAATGACCTATGAACATGAAACATGAGCTATGACTAATGACTCCTCAAGAAGATCTACCTAGTGTGAGTGAGGGTATGGGACTTCGCTCATACATGGCAGAAGGAGACTTTGAGAGTAGCCATGGTGTGGTTCCATTACATTATGATGATTTATGAGTTTATGCATGCCCTACTTCATTCCCATTGCTACAGGATCCCCTAAGGCGTCAGGAGCTAAATAGTCGGCTGGCGGTCTACTTAGTCGGCTCAAGCTGGACAGAAAGGGAAATAACTGTTGTTTTAGAACAATAGTTTTTCCTTGAAAAAAAATGGAGTTCGCTTTACTGTCCAATGGCTTTATCCCGGAATCGGTTCTCAATGAGAGGCACAAAAATACGAGGAGTCACTCTATGTCCGTATGGGCGACCCCTCGCAGGCACGACCTATCAGGATTGGTGTTATGATTGACTTTTCTTGACATGAACTAATGAATATGAATGTTTACTTGTCTATGAGTATTAAATATGGATGAGACTAATGTATGACAAGTATGAGCATAGTGACCTAAAAGTGGTACTTAGTGTAGATAGGGTTATGGGATTCTATCTATGCATGGCACAAGTATAACTTAGGGTTACTTAGGTGATAATTCTATTATGATGATATGATCTTGGTATTTGACTATGTATGTGCATTATGTCTTATGATGATTGATATTTGCACTATGTCTATGATTGGAGACTATGCTTATGTTTATGTTGTTACCCTTTTATGCTATGATGAACTACATATGAGTTGTTTTATGAGTACATTCTCCAACTATTTCAAAGATGATGTTCAAATTGGCATATAGCATGGTTTCAACTAAAATGTCCCTTTTAGCATGTTTTAAATGATTTTTATGCATGGCTACCATACTTAGTACATTTTTGTGCTAACCCATATTTCTATATTTTTTTATAAGTGTAGGGTTGGTTCTTAAAGGTGGTCTTCTAGTGATTCAAGCTTGGGATAGATAATC
>JAJOOR010021848.1:0-18369 GCA_036250505.1 Solanum acaule | reverse complement strand
CTGAATTAAGAGCACATATGGCAATTGATTTATGATGGAATTGTTTCTTGTTTATGTTAGGTTTAAATTAAATTAAATTAAAGATGACTTTGTTGATTTTTTGACTAGTGGACTTACGAGGAATATGATAATTATATATTATTATAAAAGTAAAATTACAAAAGTTAAACGTTAAATTATCAAAATATTTTTTATTTTTATTTTTCATTCAGTATTCAATGTCTAAATTGAAGTCCCTGCTAGATTTGGATAATACATTTTGAAAATGATGCTCCATATAAGACATTTGTACCCTTAAACTCAATTTAATTCTTACAAGAATTTCTAGATAGGTAAGTATTTTCTATTTTTAAAAAAATTATAAATTACTAAATTATTATTTTTGGATACAAGAAAGACATGCATTCCATCCGGACCAAATAAAAGTCCATGAATACGAAATAAGTCTCAAAGACAATAAAGTAATACCACCGTCCAGTCTTCATTGTCATAATTTTCTTTTTTAGAGTGAAATTATAAAAAATTTGACTAACATTTTACAATGTATTTTTTCATCATATTGATATGCAAAAAATTGTAATTTATTATACTTTTCGTATAGTCTTTGAATATCTAATTTTTTTGTTTAAAATATTGAATTAATGTAATCTAATTTAACTTTGAAAATTAGTCAAATTGACTTTTAAAAAACGCAATATAACAAGTAAAAGTGGACGGAAGAGAGTATATATTCAGAAGTTGAAGCAATTTGCTTCTCCAACTTCCTCCCATAGAAACCATAAAAATGCAATGAAGTAAGGTATCTAAAAAGTCATCTGACCATTGGTGGGCTAAGAACAAAAGAGTGATAAAATTTACTTAAATCATATATAAAATATCATATTTATGGTGATGATAATAAGAAGAAAAAAAAAAGGTACTATAAATTGTGATGAGAAAGAAGTGAAGTTTAAAAAAAAAAAGGTATAAATTATCATATAAGCATAATCTACTTAATTAGTCGGAAACAATTTAGTAATATCATTTGCCGCTGATACATTAGGAAAAAGTAAGCAATGAAGATAATCGGAAATCATTTTATATACTCCAAAATATTGTCAATTGATTATAGTCAAACTAATTTTATTTGCAATTTTAGGGTTATGTTTTACAAGATTATGCTAAAATAGAAAATTTGGAGCCAAAGGTTCATTTTTCTAGCAAAAATGCATAAAGGGGCGCTCCTTTTTGGAGAGAACCAAAAATGGGCAAATCACTCGTAGTTAGGGGTAGACATAAATACTGAAAAACCAAAAAATTGAATCGAATCAAACAAATTTGATTTTTTCAATTTTGGTTCTTTGGTGTTACGATTCGGTGTCATTTGTTATTTCAAGAAATTTGATTCAATTTGCGATATAAGGGTCACGATTCTTCGATGCATCGAATAACCGGAGAGTAATATTATTAAATATATTTTTTATATATTTGACCCAAAAAAATTTAATTTTCACCTAATTCATTTCAAATTTTGGCCCAAAATTGAGAAAATGGTCAAATATCATCCCCCCCCCCCCAACTTATTGTCGGATTCTCAACTGCATACTTTAACTTCATGGGGGTCCTACCCCCCCCCCCCTCCCAAACTGTTTAAAATTATAATTACTTCACCCTGAAATGTTATAATCAGATATGTCTTTTGTGGTGTAATACACACCCAAGTCACGTCAGCGTCAATCAACACCACGTCAATGCCACATATAAATACAATAAGTTCTATAATTATCTTTACTACTATTTTTTCTCTTTTCTTTTCTTTTATACCCTTTACGAAACCTCCGTTATGCATAACCCTTGCTAAATTCAATCCATAAGTTCCTCATCAAGGTTAACCTGCCTATAACAGAAAGAACAATATTTCCGGTGAGTAGAAGTACTCTTTATAGACAGAAGAATCCTCTCCTAATCGGCATACTATTGATATTCCCATTCAACTTTTCAATAGTTTATTCCATCATTGCACAATTTACTCCATAGATTTCTGATTCAATTCACAATTCTAATGCAATTCAATTTTTTCCTCTTCCTAATGTTGGTGAAAATAGCAAACTCAATTCAATTAATCGAAATTTCTTCAACTGTGAAAATTAAATTAAATTTTTCTGCTTCCTTTTGAAATGCCCAGTTCATGATTAAGAAATTTAAGAAAGGTGCATTTTTACTAGTCATAGTCACAAGCTGAAATTTAGAATTTGAAGGTTATTAGTGAACCCAGTTAGTGAAATTAATGATATTTGCTCATCTGGTTATATTTCTCTTGGTCTTGATTTGTATTTTGTATAGAGACTATCTGGGTATATACTACAGATGGAAACTTGTTGTAACACCTCGGATTAGAGAAAGGCTAGAAGAGGGGTTAAGTGGGCAGGTCAAGAACCCAAAAGTGGACCCTAGAACCCTTCACGGAGCCCTAGACGGGCCGTGTAGAGAACCACAGTCCGTTATGTGGCTTGTGGTAAGTTTCCAAAACATCCCCAGGCAGGTGTCACTCACACGAACGCCTAGACGGCCCGTGGTGATGTTGACGGACCGTCAAATGGGTCATCCAAGCCACCTAGTTGGTAGGTTGTTATTCAAAGTCACTGGATGTAACACCCTTGATTCAAGAAAGGACAAACTACAGATTTTCAGAAGTTGTAGGAGCCACCGACGGAGGCCACCTACGGACCGTAGGTGTGATCCGTGGTTAAGCACCTTAACATTTCCCCAAAAGTCCAGAACTACGACAGGACCTACGGGCCGTAGGTAGGACTACGGTCCGTGGTTCGTGGATCATGACCGAAATCTAGCCTCAGATGCCAAACGACGCCCTTCCAGGAGGGACTGTCAGTCGACCTACGGTCCGTCGCTCAGGTCCATCAGCTAAACTCCATCAAACTCCTCAATCAATATCAACAAGATGTCGTGACCGCTTAGGCTTGGTTTACTTTGGTTTGAATGTAAACTAAAATAAGCGGCGTTTATTCAAACAAAGGGAGCCGAAGGTTTCCTTGTTTAGTAGTACGAAAGTAGTTCTACTATTAAGATGTTTAATATTAATAATAAATATAAGAATTCATGATTTATATATGTTTCAGGCCGGTGAGAGGGAGTGCGGAATAAGGATTGATTTCACTGTATCCATCGTAGCCCACCCCATCGATGGCCTAGTCGACTTTTAGTTTAGGGGTAGTTGGGTCTTTTCCTAATTATTTTATCCCTAAACTACATCGTTTTGGTCAGTTTTAGCCTAATATTCTAGTCAGATTTTACCCTAAACGATTCATTCACCCAAAATTCATCAAACTTAGAGCAAAAGGGAGAAAAGAGGCAACCAACCCCTAAGGAACACGTAACAAGTTTTCTTTAGTTCTAGCCCCAAAATCGAAGGATTTCTCCGTAGATTTCGTCACCAGGTATATGGGATTTCATTAGTGGGTTCCTTTCATCCACTAGGTCCCTATAATTCAGTCATATTCTTGATTCGTTATATCTTGCTTAGACCTAGGGTTTCTAAAACCTTAGATATTGGTTGTTATTTAGATGTTATAGTATTCCTAATCAGATTATCATGTTTTCGTGAAATCGTTGCTTAATTCTTTGCATGAAATTCAGAACCCTAGTGGTGTAGATTTTCTTAGTTCATGAATTACACTTGCTAGGTCAGTTAAACAGATATACATGCTCCAGTTTCAAATGTTACATTGTCAGTTTATAAATGTTGCATTCTCAAATTTGCATGTCAGAATATTGAGTTATCTAGTATTTCAATTATATTGTGTCAGACACAATTCTAATTAGGAGTAGGCTTAGCACCGAGTTGGACTAGGGTTCAACGTACCCTCATAAGTCTCCTCTGTTGGGCATCAGATTTAGTGATCACGCCAATCATGTCTTTATACCACTGACCAGGTATATTGGGTCCTCTCGATGGGGCATATACATTGGACTCCACGGTTAGCTTACAGGGTTTTATGTCGGTTAATAATAGCTCCCACAGTCAGACTCTTGTACATTTGACCAGGTTTTTAGTTATACTTTAGTATTCAGTCTCAACATGTTATGTTAATAATCAGTACTTGGTCATTGCATTTAGTTCAATTCATTTCAGTATATTTTAGTAATTATTCTGTTCAGATTATGTCATTGCTCAGTTATGTTTTGTTCAACTTATATGTTTGGTCAGCTATTATCCATTTCTTGCATGCTCAGTTATGTTTTGTTCATGCTTAGATCGTTTATCAGTCTGCATTCAGCAGCTTCTATGGTGAGTCCTCATACTTCGAGGACAATAGACATGTTTTCATATTCAGTCTTTTATTTCAGTTTTCAGTTTTGCTAGAGTTAGCTAGGGGCATGTCCCAACAACTTTAGTCAGTAGAGGTTTTTCATACATAGTATTAGATTCATCTTTAGCTTTGAGTGAATGTTCAGTATCACTAAACTCTTAGTAAGTTTTATATATTCAGACCAATTTTGGGTATTCCTCTCTTTTAGTTATAAATTGATTTAGCTTCTGCATTAATTCGTGTTTTCATAGATATGTTCAGTTTGCTTATGATATGCCTACTTTGGGGTTAGCTTGGGGTCTTTGTGATCCTAGGTCTCGTGTTTACGTTAATGGGGTAGCCTCGGGGTGTGACAAACTTGGTATCAAAGCATTAGGTTCAAGAGTTCTAGGATGTCTAAAAGCCGCACTAAGTAGAGTCTCTTTCATGGTGAGAAGTACACCACATTCTATGAGAGGGAGGCTGCGAAGTGTTTTAAGAAAAAAATTACTCTCTTTGTTACTCTTAATCGTGCGCGAGGTATGATTCAATTTCTCTGTTCTAATCCGTTGTTATGCGTTTCAGATCATGCCTCCTCGTAGAGTTTATGCATGCAACGCTAACGCAGTTCTTCCAGTCCCAGATCATGAGGTTACGAATGCAGAATTTCAGAGTGCGATCCAGCTCTTAGCTTAGAATATAGCCAACCAGAACAATCAACAGGTGTTAGTTCATGCAAATGCTAATAGTGGATCAGCTGCAGCCAGGGTTCGAGATTTTGTTCGAATGAATCCGCTTGAGTTTCTAGGGTCGTAGGTTGGTGAGGACCCACAGAACTTCCTTGATGAAGTTAAGAAAATCGTTGGAGTGATGCAAGTGACTGGTAATGATAGGGTTGAGTTGGCATCCTACCAACCTAAAGATGTAGCTCATATTTGGTTCACTCTGTGGAAAGAAAATAGGGTTGTGGATGCAGCTCATGTGACTTGGGAGTGTTTTACTGGAGCTTTTCTGGACAGGTTCTTCCCAAGGGAGTTGAGAAAGGCTAAAGCTCAGGAGTTTATGAACTTGAGACAAGGTACAATGTCAGTCCAAGAATACGGACTTAAGTTCACCCAACTCTCCAGGTATGCTCCACACATGGTTGTCGATCCAATGGCACAAATGAGTAAGTTTCTATTTTCGGTATCCGACTTGGTGAAGACAGAGTGCAGGAATGCTATGTTGTTAGAGGATATGAATATCTCTAGGCTTATGACTCATGCTCAACAGGTTGGGAGAGATAAGCTTAGGGAAATGGCTAAGGACAACAAGAAGGCTAGAATAGGCAACTATGAGTACTCTCAGCAAAACTCGGGCGGTGGTAATCGATCACAGTTTCAGCAGAGGTCTGCAACCCCAACACCTTCATCAGCTAGTGCTTCATCCCCCAGGTTTTGACAGGATCAGAAAAGTAGGGCATTAGACTCTAAGTCTCAAGGGAGTGCTTCAAGTAACAAGACTTTCTCAACTTGTCCAAAGTGTGGTAAGAACCATCCGGGCGAGTGTCTTGCAGGTAAGGAAGGGAGTTTTGGGTGTGGTCAGTCTGACCATAGGTTGAAGGATTGCCCTTCTGCTAGGAAGGGGCAAGGAGGTAACAACAATAGGGCTCAGTCTATCGCTCCAGCAGCACCAGCAGGTCGCCCAACTCAGCAGGGTGCTTCATCTGGTACAGGTGGCGGTCAGCGCCAGAACAGGTTGTATACTCTCCAAGCTCGCCAGGACCAGGAAGATTCTCCTGATGTGGACACTGGTATATTACGAGTCTTTCATTTAAATGTTTATGCATTGTTAGATCCAGACGCTACTTTGTCTTTTGTAACTCCCTATATAGCAGTAAACTTCGGTGTCAGTCCAGAAACTCTCTCAGAACCCTTCTCAGTCTCTACTCCACTTGGAGACCAGTTATAGCTAGACGGGTATATAGAAATTGTCATGTCACAGTTTCTCAGAAAGTCACCTCAGCAGATCTTCTAGAGTTAGAAATTGTAGATTTTGATATCATTCTAGGCATGGATTGGTTACTTCCTGACTTCCTGTTATACCTCAGTCGATTGTAGAACTAGAATCGTTCGGTTTTAGTTTCCAAGTGATCCAGTCTTAGAATGGAAGGGTAGTAGCTCAGTGCCAATAGGTCGATTTATCTCTTACCTAAAGGCTAGAAAAATGATCTCTAAAGGGTATATCTATCATCTTGTCTGGGTTAAAGATTCAAACTCTGAAACCCCAACCCTTGAGTCAGTCCTAGTAGTAAATGAGTTTCCAAAAGTGTTCCCAGAAGATCTTCCAGGTTCCTCCCGAAAGGGAGATCGACTTCGAAATAGATCCTCTTCTAGATACCAGCCTATTTTGATTCCTCCTTACAAAATGGCTCCAGCCGAGCTTAAGGAATTGAAAGAGCAGTTGAAAGACCTTCTAAATAAAGGCTTCATCATACCTAGTATCTATCCATGTGGTGCTCCAGGGTTATTCGTGAAAAAGAAAGATAGTTCTCTCAGAATGTGCATTGACTATCGGAGTTGAACAAAGTCACAATCAAGAATAAGTATCATATCCCCAAGATTGATGACTTGTTCGACCAATTTCAAGGTGCTAGTTACTTTTCGAAGATAGACCTCAGATCTGGATAACATCAGCTCAGAGTCAGAGATAGTGACATCTCGAAAACAACCTTTAGAACTTGGTATGGTCATTATGAATTTGTAGTTATGTCTTTTGGCCTAACAAATACTTCTGCAACTTTCATGGACTTTATAAAAAGGGTGTTCAAATAGTTTTTGGATTTGTTTGTTATTGTCTTTATTGATTATATCCTTGTTTATTCTCGGGATGAGGAGGAGCATGCGACTCAACTGAGAGTTGTTCTGCAAACTCTCAAAGATCACAGTTATTTGCTAAGTTCAGCAAATGTGATTCTGGTTGCAATCAATCGCTTTCCTTGGTCATGTGGTGCCTAGTGAAGGAATCTGAGTGGATTCTCAGAAAATAGAGGCAGTGAAGCAATGGCCCAGACTGTTACGGCCCAAATTCACAAGTCGTGATGGCACCTATGTTCCCAACCAATAGGTAAGCCAACCCAACATATTTACCAATTTTAATTGACTAATGAGGTAAAAAGGGTAAACAACGAGTAAAATCTCTAACATAAAGTTTTTATAAATACGAAACGCGGAAAGCTAAAATACTACCCAAGAAATTGGTGTCATAAGTACAAGAGCCTCTAAATATGATGCAAGTCTGAAACTAAATGACAAATCCAAACATAAGGGATATTCTGTCTGAATACTAAAATAACATAATAAATAAAAGGTAAAGGGAAGTGTGGGCCACGGAACAGCCAAGCAGCTCACCACAACTCCAAGATACTCCAAGCTCGGACTCGAAAAGCTCCACGATATATGCTCGTACTCGGAATCGAATCTGCACCACAAAAGAGTGCAACAAGTGTAGTATGAGTATGAAACCACGTGTACCCAGTATATCTCATAGACCGACAACGAAGAAGTAATGACAGGAGTTTAAATAATAAAAATAAATCTTTTACTTATACAAGTCTATAATACGCTTACCAGTCGAGTTTCATCAAAATAAGGATGATCAAACATCACATAATGTACAACCACCAATAAAGCACGTAATCAACAATAATAAATAATGTAATGAGATGCAGTGCAATGTAACACCATGAAATGATATGCCTCAGAATGCCAAGTACTCTCTCAACCGTATATACATGATACTCCTCGAAAATACATCGAAAGTTCATGACCCATGGGGGACTCGCGAGGTCCATATATTGACACAGACGATCTCCACATGTCTGTGCGGACAATCTCAACGCACTATCATAAAATCAAACAATTTCCGCACGGACGATCTCCACATGCCCAAAATATAATCTTAACATCTCACCATCCCCAGCACGGACGATCTCCACATGCCCAACTTATACTCAATCTCATGTCAATGCATGTGCACAATATAATCTCAAACAAAGGGGATGATGATGCATCTCAATCAATCAAATATCAACATAATACATAGCCACCTCAACTATCACAAGTATACGGGTTCAAATAAGAACACAATCACACAAAATAATCAGTCAATAATATATCATCTAATGCCCATATGCTTTGGAATTCTTGGATTAAAATCCGCATTCTATAGTAATAAACTTTCCCTTTATAACACCGGTACTCGTACCAATGCCCGTCACATCATTGGTACGAGACCCCCATCTTTCGCCCTTACCCATTGTCTATTCTATTTTTTAATCTTTAAATTAGGAAAACGTCCTCCAACGAAATCTAAAAGTCTTAACATACCTTGAATGTCGAACACGTGCCACGAACCCTCAAGATTTGTCCTTTCCTTTTCGCAAAGCTTCAGAACGTTCCCAATCTACCAATTATGTAATATTTTGTAAGCGAATGAGTCAGTATACACCCAACATCTAAACATTCTAGTTTCCTTCCAATATAGTCATTAATAAGGATCCTAATTATTGCCTAAAGATTCCCCCTCCATCCTAATAATTCCAGAAAAGGCACAACGTTGCAGCCTTTCAATTTTCCAATTTGGAACCATCTTTTATTTCCTAATACCAATCTAATTGCTAACAATATAATACTAATAATTAACCATCACAGACTTTGACCCATTACTTCTTATCACGCCATCCTCATTTAGTCTATAATTAATATAAATTACTAATAATGCTATTAAATTATAATATGCCAAGAATCATATTTGCTAAATTTCAAACCTAGTGTTAAGCCTCAATCCTTCCAAGTATCTCAAATTCAATGCGAATCATATAATATACATCTAATAATTTATTACCTATCTCAACATATTTAAACTAGATTTACCATACGACAAATAATTAATAACAATTGAATTTAACCACTGGTTACAAAACCAGTGGCGACCCTCAGAAACAAAAGGGTTTCACCCTCCATTAATGCACCTCAATATGACCCCCAAATGTTTTCCCTGAACCTCATTAATTACAACAATTATACTACTAATATTAGCAATGAACAACAGGTCCCAATCACGAAGAAGACAAACAAAATTATCTCTTACCACTATATTCCAATTAACTAACATCTATCCCTACCACTTTTGCACCATACTATCCCACTAAATCTTAAGAAAACATAATATCTTCATTATAAAATTCAATAACACCATTTGGTTAAAAGTTTCACCTGAAATACACGATTCATGAGTAACTCTTCTGCCCACGCCGCCGGTGCTCGTTTTTTTTTCTCCAATTATAATACAATACCCGTTTAATCCCTCTAACTTAATTCAATACATGGCCAAGTGGTAACTATTAATTATGGATGGGACCCACTAACTATTCAACTATAATACTCATTTAACAAAAAAATCATCAACTAGATACTCATAGTTACCGAATAGTTTAAAATACTCCTTTAAATTTTTTGAAAAGAGTCAGAATAGTCCTAGTTCTCAAAATGACCTAGCGGGTCGTTACATCACCTACCACTTAACCAAACGTTCGTCCTCGAATGGTAAAAAAATAGAACGCACCTAAACGCTCAAAAAGCAGAGGATATTTACTCCTTATGTCTGACTCGATCTCCCATGTAGCCTCCTCCACTGGACAATGCTTCCATTGAACCTTTACTGAAACAATCTCTTTTGACCTCAACTTTCGAATTTGCCTATCCAAAATGGTTATTGGCTCCTCCTCAAAAGTCAAATTCTGATAAAGTAACACTGAATCCCATTGAATCACATGAGTACCACCCTGATAATACTTTTTCAACATCAAAATATGAAATACGGGATGAACACCCGACAAACCAAGTGGCAAAGCCAACTGATACGCCACCTCACCAATACGCTCCACAATCTCGAAAGGGCCAATATACCTTGGGCTCAACTTGCCCTTCCTTCCAAATCTCATCATACCCTTCATGGGTGAAACTTTCAATAGAACCCTCTCTCCAACCATAAACTCCAAATCACGAACCTTCCGATCTGTATAACCCTTTTGTCTACTCTGAGTCATGAGAAGTCTATCTTGGATCAACTTGACCTTGTCCAAGGACTCCCTTAGCAAATCTGTACCCCACGGTCTAACCTCAAATGCATCAAACCAACCAACTGGAGATCGACATCTCCTACCATACAAAGCCTTAAATGGTGCCATCTCAATGCTTGAATGGTAACTATTATTGTAAGAAAACTCCGCTAATGGCAAGAACTGATCCCAGTGACCACCAAAGTCGATCACACATGCCCGCAACATGTCCTTCAAGAACCTGAATAGTCTGTTCAGACTGACCGTCAGTCTGAGGGTGAAAGATTGTACTAAGATCCACTTGAGTGCCCAATTCCTTCTGCATAGACAGCCAAAAATGAGATGTAAATTGGGTGCCACGATCTGAAATAATAGAAATGGGAACCCCATGCAAGAGAACTATCTCTCTAATATAGATCTTGGCTAACTTCTTTGAATTATAAGTAGTCTGAACTGGTACAAAGTGTGTAGACTTAGTCAGTCGATCCACGATGACCCATATAACATCAAACTTACCCAAGGCACGTGGTAACCCTACCACAAAGTCCATAGCAATGCGCTCTCACTTCCACTCAGGTATGGGCATCCTCTGGGTCACACCTCCAGGCTTTTGGTGCTCATACTTCACTTGCTGACAATTCAAACACTGAGATACAAAATCTACTATGTCCCTCTTCATACGACACCACCAATAATGTTGCTTCAAGTCACGATACATCTTAGTAGCCCAGGATGAATAGAGTACCTCAAACTATGTGCCTCTTCCATGATGAGTCTAGTCAAATCACTTGTCCGAGGAACACATATACGACCTTTTATCCTCAAAACCCCGTCACTATCAAGAATTGCATCTTTGGCTTCTCCTTTTGACACCTTGTCTCGAATCGTACATAAATAACCATTATTAAAATGTTGAGTCTGAATCTGCTCCAACAAGGATGACCTAGCCTCTATATAAGCCAAAGCCTTACCAGATTCTGAAATATCAAGCCTCACAAAGCTATTGGCCAAGGATTGGACATCCCTAGCTAAAGGACGCTCACCAACCCGTAACATGGCTAGACTACCCATACTTACCGCCTTTCGACTCAAGGCATCTGCTACCACATTTGCCTTGCCTGGATGATAAAGAATAGTCATGTCGTAGTCTTTGAGCAATTCCAACCATCTCCGCTGCCTCAAATTGAGATCTCTCTGATTGAATATATACTGGAGACTACGATGATCCGTGAACACCTCACAATGTACATAAAGATAATGCCTCCAAATTTTCAATGCAAACACGACATCCGTCAACTCCAAATCATGAATAGGATAGTTCTTCTCATGAACCTTTAACTGCCTCGAAGCATAAGCTATCACCTTCTCATTCTGCATCAATACGCAACCAAGACTGATTCGAAAAGCATCACAATATACAACAAAACCCTCTCCCTTCACGGGTAGGGTCAAAATTGGAATAGTAGTCAATAAAGTCTTGAGCTTTTGAAAACTCACCTCACATTCATCAGACCATTGGAAAACCACTTCTTTTTAGGTCAATCTAGTTAATGGGGATGCAATAGATGAGAACCCCTCTACAAACCATCGATAATAACCTGCAAGGCCTAAGAAACTCCGAATCTCAGTAACTGAAGCAGGTCTGACCCAATCTTGAACTGCCTTAATCTTCTTAGGATCCACCATAATATCTTCCTTGGACACTATATGTCCCAAGAATGCTATCGAACTAAGCCAAAACTCACACTTTGAAAACTTTGCATAGAGCTTCTTCTCCTTTAGAATCCCAAGCACAATCCTCAAATGATGCTTGTGTTCCTCCTTACTACAGGAGTATATCAATTTATCATTTATGAAGACAATAACAAAGGAATCCAAGTACGGTCTGAACACTCCGTTCATCACGTCCATAAAAGTTGTTGGGGCATTAGTCAATCCGAATGACATCACCAAAAACACGTAATGGCCATAACGTGTTCGAAAAGCTATCTTAGGGATATCCTCCGCCCTAACCTTCAGCTGATGGTAGCCGAATCTCAAGTCAATCTTGGAGAAAACAGAAGCACCCTGCAACTGATCAAATAAATCATCAATACGAGGTATCAGGTACTTATTTCTGATGGTTACCTTGTTCAATTGCCGATAGTCAATACACATACGCATAGATCCATCTTTCTTCTTCAAAAATAACACTGGAGCACCCCAAAGAGATACACTCAGTCTAATAAAACCCTTGGTCAAAAAATCCTGCAACTGCTCCTTCAACTCATTCAATTTAGCCGGTGCCAAACAATAAGGAGGAATGGAAATAGGCTAAGTGCCTGGCTCTATGTCAATACAAAAATCAATATCACGATCAGGTGGAAGACCTGGTATGTCTGTCGGAAATACCTCCGAAAATTCACTCACCACCGGAATAGACTCAAGCATAGGAGTCTCAACACTAGTATCTCGAATGTGCGCCAAGTAAGCCAAACATCCCCTCTCTACCAAGTGACAAGCCTTAAGAAATGATATCACCCCTTTAAGAGAGTGACTAAGTGAACCTCTCCATTCTACTATAGGAATTCCAGGCATAGCTAATGTAACTGTCTTGGCATGACAATTTAAAATTGCGTGATAAGGAGATAACCAATCCATACCAAGAATCACATCAAAATCTACCATATCTAGTTACTTTAAATATGCATGAGTGTCATATCCCATCAAGGTAACTATACAAAATTGATACACCTAATCTATCACTACAGAATCCCCAACAGGAGTGGAAATATGTACCGGCAAATTAAGAGACTTACATATTATATCCAGACTCGAACCAAAATATATGGACACATAAGAATAAGTAGAGCCTGGATCAAATAATACAGTAGCTGGTCGATGACAAACCGAAATAATACCTATGATAACAGCATCTGAAGCCTCAGCCTCTGGCCTACCTGAAAAAACATAATTGTGAGAACGACCGCCCTCATATTGTGAACCTCCACGACCACCACCTCGACTAGAAGAAGAACCACCTCTACCTGAATGAGAACCACATTTGCACTCTGTACACCTCCCCTAGTTGGAAGTTGTGTAGCCCTGGAAGTCGAAGCCTGAGAACCCTGATGCAAGCCACCACGTCTGGTCCTAGGGCAATCTCTCACAAAGTGTCCCATATCACCACACTCAAAACAACCCTTACAAGACGTAGGATAATGAGAGGAACCTAAATGACCAGAATGTCCTCCACGACCTACAGGTCTGGAAAATGAACCCTGTGAAGTATGCACTGAACTCGAAGAACTATGCCCAGCATAACCAGCCTCAGACGCTGGAATAACAGCATGAATGTGTCTGCTAGACTGAGAGTGATAACCTCTCCCTAAGTAACCTCGAATCCTAGGTAGAGCCCCATCATAATCACCTGAATGACGGGTCCTCTTGCCCTCACGCTACTCAAATCCCTCACACTGAATCATCTCTAACTCCTTAGCAGCATCTACCACCTTCTGGAATGGCACACCAGAAGTAGCAACCTGAGAAACTCCCAAACGAATCGGAATAGTCAGCCCCTTAACAAACCTTCTCACTCTCTTAGCCTCTATGGGAAGTATCATCGAAGCATGCCTAGCCAAGGCATGGAATTTACCCTCATACTCTGCGACTAACATACCCTCTTGCTGTAAACCCTCAAGCTCGGCCCTCTTGCGCTCCCTCTCACTGCGTGGAACAAACTTGGCTAGAAATACCTGAGTAAACTGAGTCCATGATAGTGGAGGGGATCCAACTGGCCTACTACTAATATAATCCCTTCACCACTACTTGGCAGAGCCAGTCATCTGAAACGCTGTGTAGTCAACTCTATGAGACTCTACTAATCCAAGATTATGCAATCTTTCATGACAGCTAACTATAAATTCATATGCATCCTCAGTTAAGTCACCAGTATAAGTCGGAGGATTCATTAGTCTGAACCTCTCAAACATCTTTTGTTCATCAATGGTCATGGAAGGCATGTTCGCCAAGTGTGATGCAATACTTGGAAAATCCATACTATCTAAACGGGGAGCTACAGCTGCAGCTAGCTGAGTCCTGGAATTCTGAGAATCTGGAGCAACCATCGGATCTGGAGTCTGACCTCCAACACGGGTCTGTGAAGCATTAGAGATGACAGGAAAAGTTCCCGCCTGAGCCATCCCTTCTAGAAGTCCTAACATACGAGCCAAGGTATCTTGAAGCACTAGGGTGGCAATAATACTGGGTGGAGCCTGAGCTGGTCCACCCCCCTCGACACGATCCTGCACATCCCTATGAATAACATCTGCATCAGGAGGTACTGTCCTATCACGGCCCTGGGTAGCTATTGGTACTTTCCCTTCGATGGGTGCTACAATACGACCCCTACCCCGACCTCGACCTCGACCTCATCCTCTGCCTCTACCTCGGACTAGAAGCAGGCGTAGGAATAGGTCCCTGATCACCAGTTGCAGATGTACGAGTCCTCACCATCTGAGAGAATGAGATATCAAGATTAGAATTTCAACAAGGTAAAGTGTGCACGATAAGGAATGAAAGAACAAAATTTTCCTAAATGTCCCATAGCCTCTCGAAGATAGGTATGGACGTCATCATACCGATCCGCAAGACTCTACTAAACATTGTTCTTGATCTCGTGAGACCGATGAACCTAGGGTTCTGATATCAAATTGTCATGATCCAAATTCACAAGTCGTGATGGCACTTATGTTCCCAACCAATAAGTAAGCCAACCCAACATATTTACAAATTTTAATTGACTAACGAGGTAAAAAGGTAAACGACGAGTAAAATCTCCAACATAAAGTTTTTATAAATACGAAATGCGGAAAGCTAAAATACTACCCAAGAAATTGGTGTCATAAGTACAAGAGCCTCTAAATATGATGCAAGTCTGAAACTAAATGACAAATCCAAACATAAGGGATATTCTGTCTGAATACTAAAATAACAGAATAAATAAAAGGTAGAGGGAGGTGTGGGCCATGAAATAGCCAAGAAGCTCACCACAACTCCAAGATACTCCAAGATCGGACTCAAAAAGCTCCACGAGATGTGCTCGTACTCGAAATTGAATCTTCACTATAAAAGAGTGAAACAAGTGTAGTATGAGTATGAAATTACGTGTACCCAGTATATCTCATAGACCGACAACGAAGAAGCAGTGACAGTAGTTTAAATAATAAAAATAAGTCTTTTACTTATACAAGTCTATAGTATGCTTACCAGTCGAGTTTCATCAAAATAAGGATGATCAAACTTCACATAATGTACAACCACTAATAAAGCACGTAATCAACAATAATAAATTGTGTAATGAGATGGAGTGCAATGTGACACCATGAAATGATATGCCTCACTAAATATTCAACTATAATACTCATTTAACAAAAAGTCATCAACTAGATACTCATAGTTACTGAATAGTTTAAAGTAGTCCTTTAAATATTTCGAAAAGAGTCAGAATAGTCCTAGTTCTCAAAATGACCTAGCGGATCGTTACACAGACCCACCTCTCCAACTTATATCTGAAGTTTCTTGGGTTTTGCCGGTTATTACATGAGATTTGTTGAAAGATTTCATTCATAGCTTTCCCATTAACTAAGTTGACTTGGAAAAAGGTTAAGTTTCAATGGTCAGATGAATGGGAGAAAATCTTCTCAGAACTGAAAACTAAGTTAACTACAGATCCCGTCTTGACTCTACCAGATAGTTCAGATAGCTATGTGATCTATTTTGATGCATCCAGAGTCGGCCTAAGTTGTGTATTAATGCAGCAAGGTAAGGTTATAACTTATGCTTCTAGATAGCTTAAGGTCCATAAGAAGAATTATCTGACTCATGACCTCGAGCTTGCAGCTGTAGTATTTTCCCTGAAGATTTTGAGACATTACTTGTATCGTGTTCACATAGATGTGTTCACAGACCATAAGAGCCTCTAGTATGTGTTCACCCAGAAAAAATTGAATCTTTGTCGGAGAAGGTGGCTTGAATTCCTCAAAGACTATGACATGAATGTTTTACCATCCTGGTAAGGCCAATGTAGTGGCTGATGCCCTCAGTAGTCTGTCTATGGGTAGTGTAGCACATGTTGAGGAAGAAAAGAAAGAGTTACCCAAAGAGGTTCATCGGCTTGCTCGCTTAGGAGTTTGCCTGACAGATACATCAGATAGTGGTGTGATAGTTCAGAATAGATTAGAATCTTCATTGGTAGAAGAGGTTAAGGATATGACATCTTGCAAGTTGAAATAACTATGAAGAAGCTGGAAATTGGAAATAGTCATTTTTGGAAAGAATTCAAAAATCTGGAAATTTGGTCAAGTATGGGAAAAAAATGAGTTTTTAGTCAACTTTGAATAGTCATAACTCCTATCTCAGGATGAATTAGGTGTATTTCCAGTTATGTTTACAAATCCCTTGGAATTATCTTTCCAACGCCGCTGAGTTTGCTCGATTTCGAGTTCGTATGAGTGAGTTATGCCCTTTGGAAGTTGGGTTGTCGGCCTAGGGAAGTCAGCCCGAATTTGTAAGGTATTTTGGTCTTTTCCCTAACTATTTATTTTGGTTATAATAAGGGTCCAAGCTGATTTTAAATCAGTTTTTCCTTTTTAAAGTGAGAGTTAGGGTTGTGAGTGAAGAGAGAAAGAAGAGGAGAAGGAGAAGAAGAAGCAAAGTCCGTAAAGATCATCGTGGTTTTCATCGGGGGTGATCCCTATTAAGGTATGTGAGATCATAGTGGGTTCATTCCCCCACACACCAAACTCGTTTTAATTTTTGAGAAAAGATTTGGTTGTGTTTGTTGAAGTCTTGTGGTTGTGTTGAAGTTCTTGTTGATTTGGGACATGTTTCCGGTTGTGTTTTCGAGTTGAATCTATTGTATGTTGAGGGGTTTTATGATTCTAAGTGTTTGGGCCTGGAACCTTTAAGGTTGAGAGGGTTTAGAGTTGGAGAAATGAAGGAGAAAAGTTTAGTTTTCTGGGGAAAAGGGGTGGCGCGTCGTGCCAGCCAAAGCGCCCCAAAAGGGGTTCTGAACTTTCACCCTTGGGGCGCCGCGCCTGCCAGTGCACCTCATCAGGCCTTCTGAACTTTGAGGGCTGGCGTCCCGCGCCTCTCAGAGCGCCAAGGACGCCAATCCTTCCCATTCATTCCCCACTTTTTCATGCATGTTCCTTGGTAATGTAACTATGTTTTATAGTTGTTTTCAACACTCCAAGGTACGTCTAAACGTCAAGAACTCATCTATAAACATGATATTATTACCCTTGAATTCATAATCCAATTCGAGGAAAGTTCGGATCAAAGTCAAGTGAAGTTAGAGTCAAGTCTAGAAGTGAAGAAGCAAGTCAAAGCAAGTCTTTAAAGTTTTTTTTTAAGAGTCTTTATTGAACGTTTTAACTTCATTTTAAGGCTCAAGTTTCAAGTTAAGTAAAGAGTATAAAGTTTCAAGTTAAGCCAAGAGTATTGAGTTGAGTTCATTTCTAAAAAGTATTAGGGAACTAAGTATTCCCAAAGAAGTTTATAAATGTTTTCACATTTGAGTAAGAAAGGAACTATGATTCCAAAAGAGCCTTTGGGCTAGTTTTCAAGAAAAGGGAACATCGATTCCAAGTGAGCCTTTGGGCTAGATTTTGAGCAATTATCTCAAACTAAAGAAAGATGTGTTTAAAACACTTATGAGCTAAAGTATTTTGGAAGTAGTATTGAGCACCGAATTAGGGACGCGAGTTCATATTAACTCAACTCTCCATAAGAACCATGTAGCCAAACATGGGAATTAACGGGTCATTTTTTTTAGATGATCACGTAAGATTAAGATAGTGGATCCACTAAGTTAAGTAAGGTCCTATATCACAGCAAGGTATAGGATGGTCCTTGGGCAACGTGAGGTAAAATGTTGTATCATCACTAGGGCTCATAGTGGTGGTTGTCGGTTAAAGAATCTCCCACTAAAGTTATATTACT
>JAJOOR010021847.1:0-15721 GCA_036250505.1 Solanum acaule | reverse complement strand
GCAAAAGTCATAACCACATTCAGTTAAATTTGGTAGAATAATTATTAATGAGAAAAAGAACAGGCACTGACATAGCAGTCTACGAATTTCTGAAGTTCTAATTGTACTCCTCCAAGCATCGACAGTGCTTTGCCTGCATATAGATAGTATTTGACAAAGAAAAGAATCACAAAACAGAATGTACAATGATAGGGAAGTCCATTTTTAAACAGTAGATTACATATTTTTTAGCAGCAAAAGGCACGTATCAAAAAAAAGTCACGAAAAAAAATGAAAACTAAGCAAACAGAAAGGAAACAAAAAATGGATAGAGAAAAGATGTTATACATGTGTAATCGTCAAAAAACAGATCTTATGTGCGTGCAATCAGATTTTCAAGAAGAGAACAATAAGTACATATATATCAAAAATTAACTACATCAGACACTGGAAAATACTAAGACAAGAATGTGTGCTTCTATATCCATTTGGTACTACTATATTCTTTTTCATTTCTACATTAGTTACACTGTTGGTGAGCTTCGGAGAACACAAAGATCAGAGGGAAATTAGCATTTCTCACAGTTCCTAATATAATTTGAACTGATGAGGAGATTGTGAACAGGTTGACAAGCTGAGACACAGTGGCGGAGCCAAAAAAACATTTTTTTTGGTAATATATATGATTTGGATTCTAATGTAGTGGTAAAGGTGGTTCAAATCTTGTCTTAGAACTCTAATTCAAATCCTAGGTATGACATTCTAGTCTTTTTTATAATCTCGTATGACTTTCTGGCTCTGCCACTGCTGAGACCCAAAATAAAAAGCTCTGAACAGTGAAAGATAGAGCTTCTGCAAGGCAAAGGTATAACAGCCTGAAAAGTGTAACATTCCCTCCAGAAATACAAAGGGCAAACCAATATTTCTTTTCAAACTGAAAAGTTCTAAGGAATTAACTAAAATTGGTGCCTTATCTTTTTTTCCAACTTCTAAGGAATTAATTAGAACTGGAAACATCTAAGTATACATTACACAAAGATGTTAATGATAAGCTTTGCACGGAACTGCTTGTTAAGCTGATAACTTTATTTAAGCAGTAGAAATTGTATCAGACAAACATTGGTTCACTTACGATTTTCTCCATCACCATTCAACGCAATTTTCTCCAATAAGCAGGTTCCCATTTCCATCAAGGATTCTGAAAATTCTGGAAAAGGAAACCAGCAAACTGACGATCAGTTTGATGAGCTAAATATGGGATTCTTTTTGTGAAGTAACTAAATATGCAATCCATATAAAGGCTAAAATAAAGTGGGGAAAGAATTTCATTTCTGGATCCTATTACACAATGTAAATAGGGTTGTTCATAGTTGTGGTTAAAAAAACAAACCGAACCGCAATCCGAACCAAACCGATTAAAAAAACCGATATTTGGTTAGGTTTGGTTTTAAATTTTGAAAACCGATACTATTTGGTTTGGTTTTGGTTTTACTAAAAAACAACCGCAAAAATAGCCAAACCAAACTGATAAATTGGATATATAAATTTTATAATTATTTATATATTATTCATAAATAAAATATAAATATTTTGTTAAATTTTAATTAACTTAGGTCTTTAATTTTACCATTTTCTCAAGCCCAACACTTTAGCCCAACTATAACAATCCTAAATCCAAGTCCATCAAAATCCATTTTAGTCTTTACCTACCCTACTTCACATAAAATAGTCTCACTTTCTCTTAATTGAATCACTTTGTTCGTGTAATGATAACTCTAGTATTATAACTATTATTTAATTGCTTAATTGAACCGACAATAGCTTTTTGTGGATTGTTCATGTTCTAGGTGTTTGTGTCTATTGAAATACGTACGTCCTCAAAAAAAATTATTACTTTCAAACCAAATAAACCAGAAAAACTGATCCAAACCAAACCAAACCGATAGTTATTCTTTTGGTTTGGTTTGGTTTAGAAATTTAAAAAAAGGGACTAGATTGGTTTGGTTTTGGTTTTAATCAATAACCGATCCAAACCAAACCATGAACACCCCTAAATTATGTAAATAAAGTAATCTTTCCCATAGGCCGCTTCTTGTTATGAAACAACTGATAAATCTTTCATACAAGCCATTACAAAAGTAATGTAAATATTTTTCCTTTCTGGATCAGATATGATCTAACATTTGTGGTAAAACAAACTAACAGTGAAGATGAATAATATTGGTAATACCATAGGCACTATTAGCCGCAGCTGCTGCTGCAGATAGTAAGCTGTCATAACAATCTCTCATGTCTTTCATATCCTGCAAAAAGGAGAGAATAAAAAACTTCAATTACAACACAAATAAAGTAAAGTAAAGAAATAGGCGCTTGGAGAGGAGTTGAGTGATAAATGAGATTTGTAAGTTGAGCAGAAATGAAATGAAGGAAATAATCCGGGAGCAGCAATTGGGAAAATGGATACGGGTCGGGTAAAAGAGCAGAGCAAAGCAAAAAAAAGAGGAATCGGAAACCCTAATTGTGAAGGGTACCTGTGATGCCTGAGAGAGGCCATCCAAATGCAACAAAATCTGGTGATCCTTCTTGTCCTTGTGCAGTGCAAATTTCTTGAGCTTTCCGAAAGACGACTTCATCATTAATTAAATCTAATACTGCCTCTTTTCAGATTTACTATTGATCTCTCCCTCACACCTAATCACACACACACACTGTGTGCTGTGTGTTATAGTAATTTAGACGGGAGTGCAGTATGCCGGAGACCGGAGAAATTATTAAGAATTGAAATAAGTAGTAATTGTTGCGAGAAGAGGGATGGGTGGGAGGGAGGGAGGGAGAGAGGAGCTTATTAGTTTTACCAAGAAAATTCTAATGTCATGCGCCCAAGTCAGAAAGGCAACTGCCTCTCTTCGTTAACACGTCTCTACTTTGACCCATTTTGCTTTCCCTTATTAATCCACACTAACACTAGCTTAATAACTTTCCCCTTCTATTTTCACCTATTCTACTTTAATAAAATAACTCTCCCATTTATTAATGGAAAAATTACCAAACATTTAAACCATATAAATGTTATAGTTATTATTTTGAAATTTTTTGATTCACAACAATAGTTTTCCCAAATTTTGCTATTTGTATAGATAGCTTAAATTGTATAATTTGTCTAACCGTATAAATTAGAATTTTGTATAATTCAATTCCTAATTATATAAATTCAGAATTTGTATATGTTTACCCTAACTATTTATATACGATTTATAGAAAATTCACAATAAATTACCAAATATGTATAGTTTACCCTACCGCACGAAATATACAAACCGCAACTTCCATAGCAAACAAATATATAGTTATGGAGTTCAATTATCAAAATTGTTTTATTTAAAAAAATATTTAGACTGGTTTTAAGAGTCGCCACTTAATTTTTAAGAAAAAACAAGAAAACTACTATTTCAAAAGATTAAAACAAAATCTAATGAAAATATTCAAAAGGGTTCGGGAGTTCATATTAGCATTTCGGGAAGGGTTTGAAAGCACCAGAAATGTCCGCTAATACGCGGTTATCCAGCAATTAACTATTTGGCTAAAAATAATTTGAATTGAGCGATCTTATAATTAGGATCATTTTAAGGGAAAAGGGGGAAATATTAAGATACTATATCAGTTAAATACTTTGAAAAATTAAGTTTTAAGGTAAAGGGAAATGAGTTCTTAATTAGTCGATTTTTTAGAAGGTTGGTTCAGAATAACTGTCTGTCGGGGTAATTAAATCGTAATAACCTTAAGATTAACAGCAAGCAACGACAGGTAAACAAATATAAAATGATAAAGTAAAGATGGAAATTTGGGCCCAAGTTTGGTTTTCTATCCGTCTGTACCAGTACTTGGGCCTATTTTCGTTTTGAGCCTTTGGCCCAATTTTTGCCACTGTTGTACCTGTCCTAGACTAAGTTGGATTTTATTTCTTTGGGCCCATCTTCCACCTGTCCTAAATTCTAACAAGATAATAATAAATAAAATGACAAAGGTTTAGGCCCAAAATAACAAAATACAATTATTATTATTTTAAATAAAGAGTGGGCCTTTGGCCCAATCTTTCCAATTTTCTAAACTGCTTCATATTCTTTCAACTCCGGGACCTGTACGTCGATATTCACAGTTGGCTGACTCGGGTAAAAATAGAATTGAGCCTCTATGGCCCAAAGAAAAATGCAAAGATAGAATCCGCGAGGACCCGGACAGATTTCACATGTAAAAAGAACAAATGAAAAAATAAATTAGCATTTGCGGAGGAAACGAATAAGAAGATGATAAATATGACTCTCTAAAGCATGTAACTTATCGACAATTAAATCTTTTAGAGAAGAGAAAAAGAAGTAGTAGACCAATAATGAAAACAACCCAATAAATAAGCATTTTTAGATAATTTAAGCGTATGAGCAAATTGACATTTTTAGCATTTTTGCTACCTTGAAAATAAAGAGCAATAACCTTTAGTTCAATGAACAGATTAATTAAGAGAAAGAAACATGGGATGATCTATGCATAAATTTAAAGAACAAGACTTTGATATAGAACTAAGAAACAAAGTCCCAACATCAAAATACATACTAGATTCAAGTATCAAATATTCAACCAAAGATGTTGTTAACCAAATATAAACCAACGATTTAGTGAATTTATCATTTCTTCACAAGTGATAAAATGAAAACAAACATAACACCGCAAGTGTTCAATAAGCAAATGTATCCATATTAAATGATCTTAATCCCCAAATCGAGTTTTCCACAGAAGACTAAATGACAAGGAGTATATGCTATTTAGATTTATATATTAATAGTGTAGCTAACCTATGCGAACAAAGATAAGACAAATATCAATATGCATGTTATGGGGATTAATTGCAAACAAAAAGAAAAAGATATACTAAAAGATATTGCTTTGAAAAAAAATATATATATTATATCCATGTTGAGCTAGCAAAACAGTGAATCACCTTAGACTTCATCATTTACAAGTAAGGCATTGTGCAAGAGGAAATTAAATCTTTTAATTTGAAAGCAAATGAGTCAAACTAATACCAATATTCACATGAGCTAATTAGAATTAAATCTGAAGCTACCAATATACCATTCTTTAAAACAATGGAAAGAGAACAAGGAAAGTAACACAATTAATAGTATCAAATGCACCAGGAATAATGCTAAAGGGGCTGAAGACATTTATTTAGAAAAGAAATTAAACCAAGTCTAATTTAATCACGAGATTAGCTCATTTCAGCATAGCAAATTCGACATCGAACAGAGGGAAATTATGGTACTAATACAGAGATCACAAGACCATTTCTAAGAAAATTATGGCCGAAAGGATAAACTAGACAGTGAGGTATGGATAATACGCAGGAAGAAAAAAAAAACACGAAGGACTCCCGGAAGACTTAGCATGCACAAAATAGAAACTAAACCAATAAGCCCTATGCAAATCTCATACTAGTCAAGCATCCACCATTAAGCGTGTATTTAGACCGCAACTAGACTAATGTTCACAACTAAAAGGATATTGACCAAGAACATACGTAAATGAATCAGAAGGCCATCTAGAAGTTGAAACACAAATACTATAAGCTGAGCAGATGTATATTCATGATTGTTAACATCAAGGCATCAACATTTAAAGGAAACATTAACTAAATGCCTAAGAAAGAGTCAATCCATCATGTAATAACTATTGAAACAGAAAGGAATATAAGGGGAGATGAGTATTGCCGTTTCTGGGTAGCGAACTGAGACCATGACGAGCTAGAACGACGACGATAACTTTCACACCGAAATACGACCCCGAGCAACTCGAATGAACAAATAAAGAGAACAAAATCAAAGACTGAACCAAACAACTTCAAGAACTGCGGTTTTAATGTAATTCTTCCTCTCAGATACTTAACTAATTCTTAGTATTTTTCTCCAACCCCTAATCAAGAACAAGAAAAGGGTATTTATAGAAAAGGAATTGGGGTTCGGACTTTTTGGGGGGAAAGGGTAAAATCAAAATTTGAGTTCGACCCCAATTTGAAATTCCTTCCTCCAAGAAATAGGAAAGCTGTTCATTTGTGTGAGATCTTCCCTAAAATCCCAGGATATCCGGATGAAGATGTCAAAGTGGGTGGTTGTTGCAGAGAAAACTGTGGGAGCTGCTGTTTGTTGACATTTCGGACTGCTGTTGCTTTGACCTTTTTGGGTCTCTTTGCTGAAAAAGAAGGAGAACGCGAGTGGGGGTCGTTTGGCTTTTCACGTTGCTGCTGAAGCGTTGAATTTGAAGGGAAAAGGGGTTGGGGTCGGGTTGCTGGATCGGGTCAAGACAGTGGGCCGGTTATTGGTGTTGCACGTATGGTATTGCTGTATATTGTATGCTGTAATGTTTGCTGAAAATTGGTTGATGGCCCAACTTTGGTCTTTTAAAAATGTGTTGAAATGAATTGGAGATTTGGCTAAGGAAAATATAATCAAACAAAGCCCCAAATGAATTTCCGAATGTAACCAAATTGAGATTTGGTCAACATTTAATCAAGATGAATTAACGTGAATTAATTAATGAGCTTCTCAAACTTAACGAAATAAAATAATTAATTCGAATATAAACTAACCGATTTCAATAACTCAAAATTATAACTATAAATTATACTAGACTAAATTAATAAAATATTTACTAAAACAATATAGAAATCTTTTAGATGGTTTTCAAATATTTATAGAATATATTAATTGTATATAATTATATGAAATACATTTATTATTTAAAATACCATAAAAAGTCAACTTAATTTATTTAAACTAACCTTGAAACTATTTGAATTTTATAAAGCTAATTATGTTAAAACGTTTAGAAATTAAGAAGCTCGAAAATTAATTATTATCGGGGAGGGTCAAAATTAAGTGTCAACAGAAACTATAGCTATAGAACCTTATTATGTCTATTATGTTTGTTATTTCTGAAAATTTCTCATTAACTATGGTGATTGAGCTAGTTGATGATGATTTGTAGCTACGTGGTGAATGGTGATAATTGATAATAATAGGTATAGAATTACACTTGATGGTAAAAATGAATGGAGTAATGATGAATTTCATATTATCTTTGTGAAAGTATCTTTATAGACATCTTAATAATATTTAAAAAACATTATGGATCTAAATCATTTAGAATAAGTAAGATTCAAATTTAAAAAATAGACTTAATGGTTCAAATATGAATAATTAAGATTAAAAATTAAGTGCAAATAATATGAGGCTTGAGTGATCTACTAGCTCTCAACCTCAACTCATCTACCTAGGCATTTCTATTTTGTGATTATTATTTTTCAATAGGTAGATACTTTCGCTTGCCAAAATTTTCACATTCAAACTGTTGAATTTACTAACAACAATTAAGTAGTAGAAGAGATCATTGTTTCTTTTTTTTTAGTGAAAGAATTCAAAAGATGTGTGGAGCTCTTTTTTAATCAGAAATCTTGAGTTCGAGCCTCGAATATGAAGAAAAAAAATGGTAGGGAGTGCTTTCCCAAGATGGACCTTATGCGATGCAAATTTAAATTTAGGATACTGCACACCAAATAAGAAACCAAAAAAAAATCATTCTAAATAGAAACAATATAGCATGAAAAGGTTGATCAAAATACACATATAACATGATTCACAAAATAATAGTAAATAAATGTGGTAATTAATTTATAGACAAAATAAGAAAAGCCATGGTGTGAGACAAAGAGCATAACATATTTGATGTGATTCTACGAGTGAAATTGAGAGATGATAAAATGTACGTAGAAGAATAGTTAGAGTTTGGATGGATGTCCAAGCAGCGCCGACTCAACAAGATCGGGGGACTAAAGCCAAACCTTAAAGAGAGGCCCTAATATTTTGAGAAGTATTTTGTTTCTTTAATCTGTTTAATAATTTTATTCTTGGCTTCACTTTCCAATAAGTTTAATAATTCACTTTGTATATTATGTCCAAGGTAATGACTATGAATTTCGTCAGGCTTATTCTTCAAATATGTTTTTGCATATCTGGATCAAATTTATTAATTATTAATTAGGCTTTAAAAATTACCGTTACTTTCTTGATAAATCTTTCCATTTGTTCCCCTAAATGCTAAATTATTTTTCCAAAGAATTTTGATCACGTCAATAATTCTTGACAATACATTTTTTCATTGCACTTTATCTCTATCAATTTGTTCCTGCACAATTTTATCAATTTTTTTTTAATGCAATCTAATTTCTAAATCAATACACGAGCTCATATAATTAAAAATATGTTCATTCTTTACTTCATGGACTTTGAGCTTAACACTAAGGGTCGTTTGGTGTGAAGGATAATACCAAATAGTCCTGGGATTAAATTATAGTACCACTTAATTTGTTGTTTGGTTGGCAAGTTCGGGATAACTTATCCCGGGATTAATAATTAATATTGGGATAAGTTATCCCTCCCCTTGGGTGGTATAGTAATCCCAGGATAAAATAAGTAAATGACAAAAATGTCTCTTTCAACCCTTTTGTTACATCACTTTTTAAATTCATGAAGGGCATTTTTGTAAACAAATAAATTATTCTTAAAATTTATTATTTTGAATACAACAAACCAAACACTTAATAAAAAATAATTTCACCCATCATAACTAATTTCATCATAATTAATCACATCATAATTAATCTCATCATAACTTGAATTCAAACCAAATTACCCTAAGATTTCTCCACTCATTACTACCTTCACTAGCTAGTTTACTATTACAAATAATAGAAGTTGTGCTAAATAATTTACAACAAAAACAAAAAAAATTATTCAAATCTTTAGAGTAGATTAATCATTTTCTTTCATGCTTTTCTCCGTTTACCAATATTTGAATATAATGTATTGTGGAAAAATGTCGTACGTATTTATCTTGTGGAAAATTTTTTCAGTCATTCTAAATGGTCCCTTTTTCTACTAATAGATCTCTCAATATTGTATCTACATTATTCCATTGACTTGGATCATATATATTTTTAGGAATGCAACTATTTAAATTATTTAGGAGTTCTTGATATTGGGAACAATGTCACATTTTCACCAACTTCTTCTAGATTTTATTCTTGGATATTAATATCATCTAACTCAATTCTATTGGTGACTTTTTCATTTGAAGAACATCCTTCAATATTTTTTGATTCAAAATATTTATTATTTGTTAAAAATCTATCAAGGGCTCTTTTTTAAGATTTATTTAATTCTTCAAGTTTTCTCTCTTTTTGCAAAATCGGAATCATGTTTTCTAGTTGACATATTAAAATTGAATAAATTTTAAAATAATTAAAACAATTTACATATACTTAAGAATATCAACAATAACGATTTTTCAAGAAAAACTATAAAACCTCTTACACGTTTTTTTTTTCTCCAAAAAATTAATATATTTTTTTAATAATATGTATAAGTTTTTTTTTTTTTTTTTAAATGGGTCCCCAAGCAACGACTTTAGTGGCCTAGTGGTTAAGACGGCCCTGAGTCCAAGTCCCGCAAGACCCAAACATGAAAGGAAAATGGAGTGGGTTTAAGAATGAGTGAATTTGCAGGTTCGGACCATCTCCAACCCACCTCTATTTTATTCTCCATTTTCTATATTTGGAGAGTAAACTAGAGAATGGGCACTCCAACCCATTTCCATATCACTCTCTATTCTTCATATTTAGAGAGGTGAATGGTAGTTCTCCAAATTTGGAGAACTACTATTCACACTCTCTATTTCACTTTTTGAATATTTTATTATTATTTCTATTGCTTTCTAATTAACATATTATTTTACATATAATGTAATTAATTAAATATCTAATATTCATAAAAAAAATTAAATGTAATATAATATTTTTTAAAATAGACTATTTAATATATACTACTGTCATCCCGAATTAATAGTATTTTAATTTTTTCTAATTTTCGTCAATAATATAATTTGATTTTATTATTAATTTTCACTATAAAGAATACACAAAATTAAGATGATAAGATGAAAAAATTAATTTAAAAGTAAAATACATAATATGATAATTTAAATACAAGATAACAATACAATACATAACATAATAATTTAAATACAAGATAAAATACAATACATAACATAATAAATAACTCGCAATGAAATAAGAATCATGCCGAAAAGATGTTGAACGTACATTCAGAGTTTTGCAATCACGTTTTCCAATTATTGCAAGACCGTCACTTTTTTGAGAAAGGAAGTGCTACATGATATAATGACTACATGTATTATACTGCACAACATGATAATTGAGGATGAACATGATCTTAATGTACCAATTCAAGATGTTGTGGAGGCTCCAACTCCAACGGCAGAAATGGAGGTAGATGAAAATCTCCGATTTGAACAATTTTTAGCTAGACATAAAAAAATTAAGGACAAAAATGCTCATTTTGAACTCCATAATGCATTAATAGAGCATTTATGGGAGCAACGTAATAATTTCAAAAATTGAGTGTTTATGTAATTGTATTTCACTTTTATTTGAATTTGTCCATTAATTTGTATATTATATAATATTTTCCTGCAATTTATGCTATTTAAAAATTTAGAATAAAATATAATTTTATATTAAATAAAAAATTTGAAAAAATAAAATTTTATTCACATGAAAATTATATAAAGTAATTATTGGGAAAAAGAAATAAAGGATTTATATTATGAACCAAGAAAATAAGAATGAAATAGAAATAATAATATAATATTGAGGAGAGAGAAAAAGATTCGTTTTTAGAGAGTAAAATAGAAAATTGGATTGGAATTGGTTGTTTGAAAAAATAGAGAACTCTATATTTGGAGAATATAATAGAGTATTGGATTGAAGATGCCCACAATGGCTTAATATGAAATCGATATCAACAAGACATGATTTGGGCCTGCGCTTGTTTCTCATGACTCATGAGTCTCATAGCCTTGACAAGTACTGTGCCAAAACATACATCCTAATCCATGAAAGTCCAACAAGAAATAACGACTGCTCTGGCATTTGAAATGAATTAATATACAATATGAATATTGGAGTTATAATGTTTTACCTATTAGATACACTACTACCATTATCTGTCAATTCAGAAACTTGTCAAGAATAAAAATACTTCATAAATTTCAATTTGTTTGTCATGTTTTGACTTAATATAGAGTTCAAGAAAGTAAGGAAAACTTTTGAATCTCGTGGTTTTAAATTAATGATATGTAGAATGTATCAAGATATCATTTAATTTTGTGGTCTTAAACATACTCCGCAGAAAGTTGAAATTAAGAATTTACCAAAAAATGAAAGAGACAATATTTTTCTGGGCATACCAGAAAAGAAAGTAGGACCAATAAATTGAAACTAAATAATATTGTATTTGAGGAACATGTCTATCACTCTGTGTGGAGAGTCGATAACACAAGGTGATTACTGTCTTTGGATTGATATTTGACCTTCCAATCCGTGTCTAATTGCTTTGGTTTAAAAACCATTGTAAGTAATATTTTAAGCAATTAGGAATTGAAGATTGGAACTCTTAAATATAGAATTGGAAACTGAAGACTAATGGAGTAGGGCTTATTGTTTAATTAATTAATATTTACTGTCACTAGCAAAAGTGCTCTCTTTTTGGATTATTTCTATCCATGTGTTGTCATCGTCTCACCAAGAAATTAAGGATAGCTTAGAAAAACGTATATTGCTTAATCATACAAGCAAAAAATGAAACCCAAATAGAATTGCGCCATGTGCTGCCCTCTTCTCAATAATTCAACAAAACAATATAGGTCAGTTTGGTATATGAATATATTTTCTTTAAGTCAATTATCATCATAAGAAAAGAAATACCTTTGCTATAAAGGCCTGCCAACATATCAACTTTTCCTAAGGCCTATTTTTTTTTTGACTATTTAATCTTGTATTGCTTCATTGAATAATGAGTTTGATAATACAACTAAATTATTTTTTCGATAAAAAGCAAATATGTGAAGACTTACACAATTCCTCAAAACTTGTACTTTTAACAACTTCACTTACATCAGTTCAAGTTGTTGTGCGAGAGATGTGACAAATGGTTCCCCTCTACTTTAGAATAATACCTTATAGTCCTACACACACTAGCTTTGCTTTCTCTAGAAAGGTCAAATTTAAAGAATAAATGGGTTGGCAATGACGGACTGTTTAATAACTCAAAATAACCTAATTCATAATCATGTTTTTTATCCAGCTAAAATTCGAAGACAATTCACACAAGCAATAGAATATTTTGATTTGGAAACATTTGCTTCTGTATCTCGAGATATGTTATGATTACAGTGAATCCACTATCACTCCTCAATCTACATTTCTACACTAATAAGTATGACGACAATCCCAGTGAAAAGGGGAAGAGTGCACTCATTCAGGCTTTAGAAAAAGGTTATCTACAATCATATCATCAATTGTTATTGTATCAGTTCGGGGATAAGCTTGAGCAGAAAAGACAATTCCCTCTGTGAGAATTGAGGTCTATTTTGAACCTTTTCCTCCCCTTCCAGCAATATCTCATCTGGCTTCTTCACTAGCTTACACACAGCCTCTGTTACTTGTTCAACAAAATCCACTATCACTCCATCAATTCCCATCAGATGTTGCATATACACAGCTTCAGGCACATTACTGAACCAACACACATCACATAATACATAGTTTAGTTAGTTAGTGTCAGACTAATTTAGAAACAACAACATCTGAATCAGTACTACTTACTTCAATTTGCCGTATGTCAGGAGAGACAGCTTCGACTCTTTGATCTTGTTAACTAGTCCTGGATTCATGAAGATGCCTTTCACCTCGGAAACAATACCTTCCAAACCACCCTCTAAGCACAGTTTAGTGGCCTCTTCCAACGAGTTCCTTCTAACATCATAGTAAATCTCTGTACCTCCATTTGTGAGAAAAAACACCTACAGTGCCAAAAGTCAGAAAATCACTTGGTTGAGGTAATTAAGATTTTGATTTAGATTCCAAAATGGAAACCTACAGGGTAACAAGTTTGAAGCTTCTTGACAAGCAGAGCAGCATCAGGCTGGAAACTTGAGAATATGATTGGTCTGCCTTTAGCATACTCTAATACAACATGTAAGACGGCTTTAAGAACATGGATGAGGTAGTCTTGTTGATAAACAATGTGATCATCGAATTTGAGCTCGATGTTGAAACCAATAGATGGATTAACTTTCTCAAAAGCTTCTTTTAAGGTACATGCGGAATCATCGGTTTCAACTGTCCAGCTAACAATCTTTCCATCTTTAGTTTTCCTCATTAAAGGTTTTCCAGCGAGACCCTCTTCTCTTTGGGGTCCATAGCTAAGAAATTCAGCAAGTGACAATTCAGTAATTCTCCTTTCATAAACTGTACCCTGCACCATGAGAATCAAGATCAATGTACATAAAGAAATTGATTAGAAGAGAAAGGGTATTTGGATATTAAAATAGCTTACATTATGTTGAGTGAGAATGAAATCGTCGTGAAAAATGACAGGGCAATCATCCTTTGTCACCTACAAAAAATGACATTTACTACTTGTTTACTTTCCCCTCCAACAGTAAATGTACTGTATTAATTTGCAATCCATTCCCAAAAAAGATAGAAAAGAGAGAGATCAATCAGTATCATAGTAAAGTTTTGTGTGGGGAACAAACTGCATAATTTTTCGGCCAAGATCCAGGCTTTAGGTTTTTGGAATAATTAATAATATTAGAAAGTCAAGTCGGGTCGGGTTTTTGGGGCCGTGGATAGAAAGAAAAATGAAATAGTGCCATTGTACGCGCGCGGAAAATAGTTTGAAAGGTACCTGAACGTCAAATTCAATAAAATCAATTGGGTAATTAGCAGCTGCATTGAAAGAAAGAATGGAATTTTCCTTAACGGCCTTCATTCTCCGGTCAGTGGACTGCAACAAATTCATCCCGTTCCCTCTGTGTCCAACGACTAAAAATTTGGATGTTCTTCCAATTTCAATCCCTGCAAAGCAACAGATCAAAATTAAAGAATTTGTCTTGTCTAGAAAGAGAATAGAATTTGTACAGCAAAAATAGACAAACCATACCTTGAGACGAGAATCGAGTGGCATATAGAGGAGCTTTGTCAGGGACTTGATCTAGATTTGGGACATCGGAAACATGAACGGCCGTAAGAGCCATTGTTTGTTATATACTACTTCTACTTACTTAGTATATATCTATAGATTTCGGAGAAAGAAAGGGAAATGAAATCTTATTATGGAGGAAGTAGGAAGAGAATGGTATTTATGGAGGTTGAAATTGCAAAGGCATCAGGAATATTCTCAATCCGTAATCGGTGTTATGCTTTTGGATATTCCTCTCTCTCTCCCTCCCCACGTAGATCAGACGCGTCCTCCATCTATCCTCTATCTTACATACATTTTATTTTAATATTACATACATTACTTGTAATAATCATTCATCTAACTATATTCTAAAATATTACTCCATCTATTCTACAATAACTACTGTTTTTATTTTTTTCCAAATTTAACATAACAAGTTGTGTTACGCATGGCGCAATAATTCAGCTTGGAAAAGTATTTTAGTACGTAATTTTCTAGAGTAACGATATTCACCTTAATCGTTACTTTTAAAAAGTTAATTCCAATATTTCAGGGCATTGCATGTACAAAGAAGAATATGCTAAATATATACCAGTTGATACTATTTTGAAAAGGATATCCATACACCATAATTAATACCTTTTCTGTTACAATTTAAGTGTTGGGTCAATCTTAAAAATATGTGGTAAGCTTTTCAATTTCAACGTATATATGACAAGTTTAAAAATAATTAAAAATTACAAATATTTTTTAATTTAATAATAAAAGATTTGATTTGATTTATTTTTAAAATTTTGTGCTTAATCAAATGATGAGACTTAAATAAATTGAGATAAGACGGAACAGGAAAGTAGTGTTGAGAACTTCGTATAAGTCTTATTTTAAAAAACTTTGTAATAGTCACTTTACAGCTAATTGGTTTCCTTTGAGTTTTGACAGAGTAGGTAGATGTAAAACGTGCAACGATTCGATCATATTACTATTACTAGATAATCAATAATATAAATGATATGTTTTGGAGCTAATAACCGAGTTTTTGAAGCGATTGTTTGCATGGATAAAGGATTAAGTTTTTTTTATCACAAATACTTTCTTTGACGCTATTTAAGGCATAATAAGACTACCTACATACAACATTTTTGAAATATTTTATGTTGTCAATTATCATGATTTATAGTATTTTTACGATAGATTCACTTCAAGAATCAGTAGAATTTTTTGTATTTTTTTCAAAACATATTTTATATTATCAATTATCATGATTTATAGTATTTTTATGCAATTTTTAAATATAAAAAAAAACAAGACAAATAAATTAAATGGACCCAATATATGTTATTTTTGTTGTCTCAATTTATGTTGCACAAATGAAATTTGGAGAGTCATCCAAATTTTCATATATATTTTTTTAATGTTTTAAGTTATTAATTATTGTGATTTATAATATTTTTATGTAACTTTGCAAATAACGTACATTACTAGTCACTTTGTCCTAATTTATGTGATATGGATAAAATTACAAAATTAACCCTTTTAAAATGTCTTTCAGATATTTTAAGTTGTTAATTATTATTATTTATAATACTTTT
>JAJOOR010021846.1:0-10466 GCA_036250505.1 Solanum acaule | reverse complement strand
CTAACCTGTGTCGTGGGAACGACATCATATTCTGAGAATGTTGTAGAGCCACGATACTTTTCGTTCATGAGAATCATGCCAGCACCACCGGCGTTTTTCACTCTTCCTCCTTTGACATTTCTAGACAAGTCACCGCTTGTATCACACAACACTATTTTACCCTTGACATTGCTTGTATTCAATGATTCACAAGCCTTACCATTCACTAGTGGTAACAATTTTTGTGAAGAATTCGTTGGTTGAAAGGCCGATTCGCCTTCATACTCAGCTCCGTTACCCAAAACTGCTACTGCACTTATCTTTCTATCTGTTGTGCTAGCACCAACTGTGAGAATCCACGGGGCCCCATTCATCACAGTACCACTACCCGGTCCATGATTTCCTGCAGAGCCACTTACAAAAATCCCCTTCGCCATTGCGCTATACGTGCTAATAGCTATAGCATCATCATAAAAAGGCGGGTGTCCTAACCCCATTGGAATGACAATCACATCCACACTGTCTTCAATTGCAGCATCAAAACCAGCTAAAATCATCCATTCTGCACACCAAAGTACCCCACAAACTTTGTACATGGCCACATGGGCTCGGGGCGCAATCCCAACAGCCGTGCCATAGGCATTACCATAAAAGTTGGCACCTTCCACAAAGTTCCCCGCAGCTATGCTTGAAGTCTGTGTCCCGTGGCCATTTTCATCTATAGGTAACATACCCGGTTGCACAAAATTTCTTGCTCCAATAAGCTTCTTATTACAATTTGTAACATTAAACTCACATTTACCTTTCCATTTATCAGGTGGATTAGGCATTTCATTATCATTAAACGAAGGATGTTGAGGAGTAATTCCAGTATCTATTAAACCAATAATCACACCTTTACCTGAATTTGATGCATTCCACAAACCAACATTCTGGTGCAAGCCAAGGAAACTTGGACTGTGTGTGGTGTGCAACTGAAATATTCGTTGGGGACGTGCTGACAAGAAACCGGGCTTCTTTTCCATTTCTCTCACTTCGTCTGATGACAACATAGCAGCAAAACCATTGAACACATGACGATAGGAATACAAAATGCGCGATGAGTGATTCGAATTTGTAGGCAAAAATGATTGATGCCAGAGAAGTACATCTTTGGAATTTGAGAAAAGTTGATCATGAAATTCAAGATGTACGACATAAGTTTCTAAATCACTTTGATTAGTGAAATGATCACCAAATGTTTTTGATGAATGAAGCAGAACAAAGCAGAGAAAGGTAGAGATGAATTTCAGATTCATATTTTGTTTAGGTGATTATCACATTCAGCAAGATTTGCATATATATAATATGAAGTACATTTAACATAATCTTGACTTGATCATATTTAATTTATTATGGTCAGGAATTCAGCTTCTGCAAAATTATCCATATTAACTTAATCTAACAGTAACATTAACTTGAATAGAGAAAATAATTATTATGATGTTTATTAAGTTGACTGAAAATAAGAATAGAAAAGTCATGATTTACGTCAATATGGACTAGGCCCGTTGGGCCGGCTTGGCCTAACCCGCGATTTAATAAGATGGTGCTAAAAATTTTGAAGCTCATTTAAGAAAAGAGTTTTTTACCCCTGCCTGAATAAACACGCTGATTTGTGGGGCTTGAGCAATATGAGTAGGGCTGACCCGTGGGTCAAATAAAATATAATTAGAAAATAAAAATAAAATAAAATAGAATATTAAAAATTTCATATTGGCAAACTTATTTAACTAAATTGTTCTCCATAGCTATAGTTTATCTAATCACGCTCTATAGCTATAGTTTAAGATGCTATAGAAACTTGTGTTTGTATATCCCAATTTATTTATTAAAAATTTATACAAATCATCCACTTTTAATTAATGAATACATGAGCGCTAAATGCGGTAACAAAAATAATAATGAATCTCATTATTCACGCTAACATATTTTTTTGCGTAAAATGACTTCTACTACGATAATAACACCATAACAACTGGATTCGTCATATTGGAAAAGCTCCATTAAAAGGAAATAAATTATACGTTTTATTTCGTATATGTGTTTGTCTGACAGTGGATTATCATAGAATGTATATGTTCCATATGCATACTTGAATTGTATATGTGTTAGATTATAATATTTGTACATGTATATAGAAGCTTGAATTTGTATATAATATAAATTGTATATGTATATACATATAATGAACATATGATTTACATATACAAATATATAAAAACACTTCAATATAAACTATATATATATATATATATATATGTGATTTACATAAAAATATATAAATACACTTCAACATAGTTATGTATATACATCAATCATTCACAATCATGTATATGTATAGATAATAACAAAAAATATACAAATTGCTATATACAATTAGGGGTCGTTTGGTTACTGTGTAAGATACATCTTATTCATATATAAAAAATTGTATTAGCTTTTACTATGTTTGGTAGAAGTTTTGTATTAGGTATAAAAGCCAACATAACTTATACCATGTTTGGTTGGTACGATTTTAAATGTTGTATAAAAGTTATTCATGTACTTATACATTAATTTATATATTGTTTGGTTGCGTTTTTTATAGTCCTACATAATTAATACCAACATAACTTATGAGGAAATCTATGTATAAGTTATGTGGGATAGAAGGTGGAATAAGTTATGTGTTATACATGCATTAAAATGATAAATTACATATTTACCCAATTAATTTATTGTATTTATTTTTTAATTGAAAACTTTACTATTTTCCTAACTATGTTTGTTTTTTATTTCTTTTTATATATAGACCGTCTTCATTTCTTTTTATATACTTACAATTTTTATTTATTTATGCAAATGTAAATATTTTCTTAATATTAGAAATTTGATTGTATACCTTTTGATGGCACATATGCTAATCAAATATTAGCATTATATATTATTCAATATATTCCACATATTTAATTAGCATGTATTATTATCTTGTAAATAATATATATTAATAATTTACAACAAATTCAATATTTAATAGTTAATAATTCATGTATTGTAATCTCAACATAACTAAATAAATACCTATATAACTAATATCTGCATAGCTAATACCCGCATAGCTAATACCTGCATAACTAAACCTTGTATAACTAATACCTGCATAACTAAACCCTACATAAGTAATACGCGCATAACTAAACCTGTATAATTAATACCTACATAACTCTAACCAGTAACCAAACGGCCCCTTAGGGTTTAAACATAAAATCTGAGATTCTTCAGATTTGTCACGATTTAATGAACCAGAAACAACTTCATTAGTTGTTCTTGACCCTCTATAAAAAAATTGAAACTAGGAAAACTAATGACAATTTTTTGTTCAAAATACAACAAAAATAAATCATATACAAACGAAAAAATAGTTGAATCATGTTTTAAGCGGCTACCTTGATTTGTGAAATCACAATTAGAAGGGAGAACGTAGATTTCGAAATTCAAATTTAAAGTATATGAGTGATTATAGGAGAGAATTAGGAAGGAGAGAGGAGAGGTAATATTAAATTTGTATAAATTAGAGTACAAATCCGGTAAGGGCTTTTATTCCTTAGGTATACAAACTGGCGGTGGGTCTCCTTTTTAATAGAAAATCATCTAGTTTTATGTTAAAATCTAGACGTTAATGGATTAACGTTTGTCGTTAAGGGTGTGTTTGGTATGAAGGAAAATATTTTCTGTGGAAAATAAGTTGGTTTCTAACTTATTTTCTCATGTTTGGTTGGTGAGTGAAAAATATTTTCCCGAAAAAAATTTCTAGTGTATGATTGATGAATGAAATATTTTTTAGAAAATGTCTTTTATTTTTATCTAGAGAGGACAAAATACTTATTATGAAAATAGCTTCTAACCTAAAAATCAACCCCAATAATCGATCCGGTATCTGACCCCGACACCTGATTCAGAACCTAACCCCTACTCCCGACACGAGTTCGAGAATTTGAACTGTAACCCAACCCTAACCATGACCCAAATAAGGATACGATCCCAAGACCTAACCCATGAACTAACCATGTTAGAGAGCTGACACTCAAACTCAAACATGATTTGTACACCCGAACCTGAACCCTACCCGAGACTTGAATTCGACCCGACCTCGACATCCAACCTATACTCCCGATCCCAACATCCGAAACTATTGTAACAAGTTTCGACCCCGAATATGATCCCTGTCCCCGACAACCGACTCTGGCCAAACTCCGACCCTGATTTGAGACCCTAACCCTAATCTCGTGACCCAAACCCAACTTGAGTCCTGACCCCGACCCCGACCCCGACCCCAACACCCGACTCGAGACCCATGACCTCAACCCTAACATTAACCTGAGATCGAACCCCGACCCAAAACCCGCCCCCAATCCCAACCTAAAACCCAGCTTGACCCTGACTCCCGATTCGAAACTCAACCACAACACCTAACCCAAACCCGACTATGACCCTGACCGCAACTGAAAATGGGGACTCGACCCCGACTCGAGACTTAATACCCAACCCTAGATCCATCTTGACACATGAGACCTGACCCCGACATGCGAGACCTAACCCCAACACTCGATCCCAACCCTTATCCGAGACCTGACCTAAGACCCGATCCAAACCCCAACCCCTACCCAAACACCCGATTCAAGAACTGAACCTAACACCGACTCCCAAAACCCAACCCCGACTCGTAAGACTTGATCTTGACATCCAAGCCCAACCCCGATCCGAGACTTGACCTGAGATTCAATCACGAGGCCCGACCCGAGACCCAAACCTGACCTCGACCCCGACATGTTACTCGAGACCTGATCCCCGCCCGATCCCAGACCCGACCCTGATCGAGACCTGATACCCGAACCCAATCCAATACCTTACCTGAGACCCAAGCCCGACCCTAACACTCGACTCGAGACCTGACCCCGACCTCATTCTTGACACTCGACCCAAGACTCGATCTTGACCTCGACCCTAGCACCCTATCTTGAACCCAACTCCAACCCGAGACCCAAACTCAACCTCGACCCTGATATCTAACTTGAGACCTGACCCTGATCCCAATCCCAAACCTGACTATGATCGAGACCTGATACCCGACCCTGACCCTATACCCAACCTGAGACCCGACCCTGACCTCGACCCCGACACTCGACCCTAAGACCTGACCTCTTCCTTCACACCCAACCCGAGACCCGATCCCGACCTCGACCCCGACACTCGACCCTAAGACCTGACCCGAGACCCGACCTGATACCTAACTTGAGACCCGCCCCCGACACCCGAATTGAGACTCGACCAGAGACCAACCCTGACCTAACCCCGACCCTGACTCTTGACTCGAGACGCGATCCTCACACCCAACACTCAACATTTTCCTTCATGCTAAACACACCTTGAGCCTATTTTAGTTACATCCTAAAAATGTGGACTATTTGTGTCAATTTTATCTCTTTGACTTAAATAGGTTCTGAACTCATCATATTCCTCCATAGTTAGTTAAATTATCAAAACACCAAAATATAACACATTTGACGAGATACCTTTTTAAAAAAAAGAACAATAGCATCATAGTGATATAGATGATGTTGGTTCTTTCATTAGTTGTTACATCTCCATTATATGTTGGCAAAAGGGTTTTGGTGGACCTTTGTACTTGTATGAGTTTTTATTGTGAATCCTTCTACTTACCTATTTGTCAATTGAGCCCCTGAACCCATCAAAACACAACATTTTAAACATGTTTTTTGCTACTCAACTATGTGTGTATCACAAACATGACACATAATTTTAAAAATAATTATAAAATGACACCTATATATATATAGTCTCTTTCCAATTTTTATTCTCTTTGCCATAATTGTATCCATCCCCACAATCTCACTTTATCCCTTTTTCTCATCTTCCTTACCCTTTTCCTTTTTCCAACCTCTTCTATTCTTTCCATTGAAGTAAAAATGTTGGCATGATTTTGGGTTGTTCACAATCTCGTCGGAGTTCGGAGTTGATTTTGGGTTTAGCTGGATACTTGGATTGGGGTTTTGGTGGTGACTGGTGGCGCTAAGGAAGAGTGGGTGTCTGTTGGGTGGTCTGATTGTTTCTAGTTGTTCACAATTTCACCGGATCTCAGGGCTGGCGGTGTTGTGAAGGTCGAGGGCTCGAGGCTTATTGGTGGAGTTGGTTTGGGGTTTTTGTTGTTGTTGTTGTTGGCTCTCGCTTATAGCTGCTGGTTGAAGCTTGCCAGAGACGGTGAGAATGAAGGTGGTTTGGTCGGAGAAGGTGAGGAGGACGAGAAGAAGGCAGTAAGTTTGAGTTTGGTTTGGAACTGAAACATAGAGTCATTTGGGTGGTGGATGGCTTAAACGGGGGTCAATGTCGAAAATTATTTGAGTTTGTTGTCGTTGTTTTTGTTTGATTTTCGACTTATCTAGATAGGTTTTTCAATTTATTTTCGAATTTATTTGTTGTTTAGTCTGGATTTGATCTTCTATTTGCACCTTTGTTTTGTTTTGGGGTTTTAGTCGATTACAATGATTTTGTTGAATAATTTTGGGGATTTTGCTTTGTTTTGTGCCTAATGTTAGTGTAAGATGTTTTGGTAGTAGTGTTATGTCTTCCATGACGTGTTTTATAATAAAGAAAGCAGTATAATGACATGAAACAACTGAGAAGAAATTTGGGGGGAAAGATTGAAAAAGAGGCCAAGAACACCTCAAATTTTGTCCAACAATGATGTTAGATGCAAATAGGAAGATGATGGGTTTATAATACCATAATGTGATTGTTAGACCCTTTTCCAAGGGTCTAACGCTCCTAATAGGTGTGTGTCACATGCTCTTTGGTATTAACTACCACATAGGATGCCAAGTCAAAAATTGTGTTTAAATGGGTTCACGGGTTCAGATGACAAAGGGGCAATTAGAAGGGTTTACAATACAAACACATACAAAAAATTCCACGGACCAACCCCATTTCTAGGCAAAAATTTGAGAGATTAAAATAGTCTGAAATTGGAAAGATTAGAATGGGTCATTTCCCATTTCAAAAGAATCAGATAAGAACAAATAGGACTTTGCCTAAATAATACTCCATGAAGAAGTCATCTCTTATTAAAAAAATCCAATCAATTAAATCACACTGATTTGGGGAAATACTTTTATTGGACTTCTAACAGAATGCCTATCAGAAGACCAAATTATGTATCCTTGGGAATGTCCTGTAAGATCTAATGACTTAACTGTTACATTATACGACGCCTTCTGATTCAATGCTGTAAATTTCAAGATTTTAGGTTGAACAGTCACCTCGACGCCTTTGAGCCCAAATACTTTAACTGTGTAAGCTGAAATTGCTTCTCCAATGTTAGTCACAGTCCTCGTATATGTTTGAGCACTTGATTCCTTAGGAATTGAAAATGATGGGTAGTTCAACTCTGATTGAGGTATACTTGACGTACAATGTACCTTCTTTCTTACAATGGCACTGACTTGATCATCTGTATAGTTCAAGCCACATAAATATGGGATGTAATCTTCAGGCTGGATGTCATAAATGAGTCCTGGATCATTTGCTCTTGATGGATTCACGTGCCCTGATCCGATTGTAAGTAGATCAGCAGGTTCAAGTGTCTCGTCCTGAATTGGATCGTTTCCAAGGTTGATGATATCAGTTGTGGTCATGATGCGGATTTAATTGCAGCTGGAGACCAATCTGGATGTGCACCCTTTAACAATGCTGCAACTCCTGCAAGGAGAGGGCAAGACATCGACGTTCCAGAAAGGATGCTAAACGTCAATGATGTTGTCTCACCTCCTATAGAGATTGGCCATGCTGCAAGGATATTCACTCCAGGGCCAATAATGTCCGGCTTTAGTATTCCCTGACTCTGCATACATGGTCCCCTAGAAGAAAAGTAAGCAACAGTTGGGGCGTGCTTGTCTCCAATCTTCGTTCCCTTGAATGTTATCGTTGCAACTGGTGTTGATGTTGATTTCATATAGTTTGTGATCTCTTGTCCATCGTTGTAACTAATCTGTGTTGTGGGAACGGCATCATATTCTGAGAATGTTGTAGAACCAGCATACTTTTCATTCATGAGAATCATGCTAGCACCACCGGCTTTTTTCACTATTCTTGCTATGTCTTTTCTAGACAAGTCACTGCTTGAATCACACAACACTATTTTACCCTTGATATCGCTTGTATTGAACAATTCACAATTCGTACCATTCACAAGTGGCAACAATTTTCGCGAAAAATTCGTTGGTTGGAAAGCTGATTCGCCTTCATACTCTGCTCCGTTACCCAAAACTGCAACCGCACTTATCTTTCTATCTGTTGTGCTAGCACCAACTGTGAGAATCCACGGGGCTCCGTTTTGCACAGTACCACTACGCGGTCCACCATTTCCTGCAGAGCAACTTACAAAAATCCCCTTCTCCATCGCGCTATACGTGCCAATAGCTATATTATCATCATATAAAGGCGACCGTAAGTGTCCGAATCCAATTGAAATGGAAATCACATCCACACCGTCTTCAATTGCAGCATCAAGACCAGCTAAAATCTTGTATTCTAGACAATAAAATGCATCACAGACTTTGTACATGGCCACATGGGCTCGGGGAGCAATGCCAACAGCCGTGCCATTAGCATTACCATAAAAATTGGCACCATCCACAAAGTTTCCCGCGGCTGTGCTTGAAGTATGTGTCCCGTGTCCATAATCATCTGTAGGGGACAGATCCGGTTGCACAAAATTTCTTGCTCCAATAAGCTTCTTGTTACAATTAGTTGTAACATTGAACTCACATTTGCCTTTCCATTTAAGTGGTGGATTAGGCATTCCATTATCATTAAATGAAGGATGATGAGGATCAATTCCACAATCTAATATACCAATAATCACACCTTTACCTGAATTTGATGCATTCCACAAACCAACATTCTGGTGCATGCCAAGGAAACTTGGTGTGTGTGTGGTGTGCATCTGAAATATTCGTTGGGGACACACTGACACAAAACCTGGCTTCTTTTCCATTTCTCTCACTTCGTCTGATGACAACATAGCAGCAAAACCATTGAACACATGACGATAAGAATATAGAATGCGCGATGAGTGATTCGAATTTGTAGGCAAAAATGATTGATGCCAGAGAAATACATCTTTGGAATTTGAGAAAAGTTGATCATGAAATTCAAGATGTACTATATAAGTTTCTAAATCACTTTGATTAGTGAAATGATCACCAAATGTTTTTGATGAATGAAGCAGGACAAAGCAGAGAAAGGTAGAGATGAATTTCAGATCCATCTTTTGTTTAGGTGACTATCACATTTAGCAAGATGTGCATATATAATAATGAAGTTAAATTAACATAATCTTGACTAGATCATATTTAATTTATTATGGTCAGGAATTCAGCTTTCTGCAAAATTATCCATATTAACTTATTCTAACTGTAACATTAACTTGAATAAAGAAAATAATTATGATGATGGTTATTAAGTTGACTGAAAATAAGAATAGTATTGTCAGGATTTACAGAGGGCTGCCATCAATATGAGGGGCCTAGGTAATTTGAGCCTTGTTAAATATTAGCGAGGAGACTCTCCTCAAGTACTGAATGAATCACTTGCTCATCCAACGATTTTTGCTATGACAACATTCAGAAAAAAAAAAAATATAGCGATACCTCTCTTGATTTATTAAATGCTAAGGATAATATGAGAAAGATGTAATAAAACTATCTTGATTTGCAAAAATAGGCATCCAGGCCCGAGCTATCAAATACTCAATGTATAGAGTTTTTTCTTTATATAGTTAAGTTGACTTACAATAAGAAATAACTCTTTGTAACAAATTTAATAAGGTATAATTTAAGAAAATAGAGTAATGATTTGTTGAACCTAACTTATACTTATTGCAAGAGACAGCAAAGATGATCTTATGATATTTTTTCAAAGTAATCTGAGGTCTGCCTCGAGAGTTATGAAAGCACTTGCTCATTTCAGTGATGTAACAAGATTGGTCACAAATCAAACATATTCTTATCTAGAGTGGAAGAAAGTGTCAAACAAAGTGAAAGTTTAGATACTGGAAAAGTATATATTATTCATAGTGTTTCTACAGTATTTATAAGAGAACAAGTAAAGACCAAATAAACTAATCAATCCCTAATTCTTAGGAAATCCTTGAATCAAGGGATTTCCTCTAAACTATTTTCCTAGAATAATATATTCTAATCCCATATTCACAGGAGCAGATTCTAATCAAATCTGCCAGCTTTATTTGTGGAGCAGATTATAATCAAATTTGCCAGCTCAATGGTGGAGCAGATTATGACTAAATCTGCCTACTCATTCAACACTCCCCCTCAAGTTGGCATGTAAATATCAAACATGCCTAACTTGCTCACAAAGGACTCAAAAGTAGT
>JAJOOR010021845.1:0-12791 GCA_036250505.1 Solanum acaule | reverse complement strand
GGATCTGAAATGATAGCTTGTTTCCATGCTTGTAAAGCAATATAAGCATTCTTGATTCTATCATTCTCAAACACCATAGATGGATCAATTTTCACATTTTCACCTCTATCACCAAACTCATCTCTGTAATACAAAAGCTGCCTGTGTTTGATGAACTGAGCTTCAGAATCAGTTAAAGGACCGTTTTCAGAAACAGTAAACTCAGCATTTGTGTGTTCAGCAAAGACTGAACACAACAAACAGAGCACAAGAAAAAACAGAGAACAAATGGGTGTTTGTGTTTTCTCCTTCATCTCACATGAGTCATCTGAAAATCAAGAATGCTTGTTTTTTTTATGCTTCTTTTGGTTCAAAGATTGAATCTTTAACCAAATGTGAGATGAAAAAAGTGGAGAAAAAAAGGGATAATGGAAATAGGGTTGGTTCTTTGAGATCTGGAAGGAGAGAGATAAAGGTGGAGAAGAAGTAGAATTTATTTTAGGGATTTTTGGTGTGTGTTTGAATATAGAGAAGAGAGAGAGAGACATGAAATTTCCAACTTAAAAAAGGACAGCTAAATCACAGCTCAAAGCCCACTATTCTCTCACTTTCTTTGTAATAGCTCTTAGCTGGCTGGCTAAACTTCTTTATGTTTCTCACTCTAATTTGGTTCTTTGTTCTTCTAGTAATAACCATTAAGAACCACATGTCTAGATAGAACAATTTAGAGGTCGAGGATTAAGGTAGAAGGAAAGAAGGTTAAGTATGGTCTAGTTTATTATAGTAAGATTTAGAGGTTGAGTATTAAGGTAGAAGGTAAGATGGTTAAGTGTTGTCTAGTTCATTTACAGTCTAGATAGAAAGATTTGGATGTCGAGGATTATGGTAGAAAGTAAGAAGGTGAAGCGTTGTCTAGTTTAGTTCCAGTCTAGATAGAAAGGCTTAGAGGTCGAGGATTAAGGTAAAAAGTAAGAAGGTTAAGCATGGTCTAGTAATAACCGTTAAGAACCACATGTCTAGATAGAACAATTTAGAGGTCGAGGATTAACGTAGAAGGTAAGAAGGTTAAGCATGGTCTAGTTCATTTCGAGGTTAGATAGCAAGATTTGGAGGTTGAGTATTAAGGTAGAAGGTAAGAAGGTTAATGGTCTAGTTCATTTCCAGTCTAGATGGAAAAATTTGGAGGTCGAGGATTGAAGTATAAAGTAAGAAGGTTAAGCGTTGTCTAGTTTAGTTTATGTCTAAATAGAAAGATTTAGAGGTCGAGAATTGAGGTAGAAGGTTAAAAGATTAAGCGTTGTTTAATTCACTTTTTAGTATTGTTATGATTACTTTCTTAAGTTAGTAGGTAAGTGTTTCTAGTTAACTGTTCAATATTGTTTGTTATCATTAATTTGTTACTATCTTATTTTAGATTTTAGTACTTATTAGTTGTTTTTGTTGCTTCGGTTATTGTTTTGTTTGGCTATCGCTACAAATGTTCTTCTTCACTGTTTGCAATATGACTTTTTGCGACTTTATTTGTTTTATATGCTTTTTTTTGTTCATATGTCTTTCTTGATTCAAAGATTTATCAGAAACAACTTCTCTGCATTCATAATACATGAATAAGATTGTGCACAATTAAATTTCATTTGTGAGATTACATTGACATATTATTATAAATTGATTTTTTTTTTTTTAAGAATATGTATTATGTTCACTAGTTCGTACTATATGTTCCTTATAATTATCATTACTCATAGGAAGAGAAAGAGACAAGTTAATTTAACCTTTTGCTCTTGAAGATTGAATATGAAAAAGAAATGTCTTTTTTTGAGTTAATATTAAATTTGTGCATCCTTACATTGAAATGACTTTGATTTTTCTTGTATCTTTATTTGCGTTTGATTGTATTTGGATTCACGCTAGGGTTTCATTCGGAGGAAAGCGTTTCCTTCTAAGAATTTCTTTTTTCATATTCAAAACTCAAACCCAAGATCTCTGATTAAGGAAAAATAGTCTCATTTGTTACACCCCATCTGTTACTCGTTTCTTGTATAAATTTTTTCACCTCTCCACTCATAAGGTGTCCCTTTTTGACTTTGAGATAATTCCTCTTCCGCCATCAACGCCACACAAGTGCTTTTGGTTGCTTTTTCTCATTAATGAGAAATAAAGGAAGGAACCTACTCTCATGGAAAAACCACTTATTGTGAGTAACAACTCACTCTCAAAAAACACTCACACGTAAGAGTGTTAAATGAACAGGTTAAATTAGATATGAATCGATTAAAAATAAGTTAAATTAAAATAAATAACATATTTGATTCGTCTATATATATTTCATCATACTAATAGAAATGGATTAATTGACGAATAATATGAATATCTATTATGTATAGGAATAAGAGAACAGAAGCTAAAAATTAAAATCGAAAACATTGTTCATGAAATTTGATTAGTTTCTGAAAATTTATCTTCAAAGAAATTCAAGTTCCAAAACTGACTCATACTAGTTTCTGAGTGTAATTTCACTTTCACTCACAAAAATTTGTAAGTAAAATTCATGTCCAAACACAACTTCAAGTTTCAAAAAGTATTTTTCAACACATCTTCAAAAACTCATTCTTTTCAGGTTTCAACTAAATTTATGATTGAACGCTAGCCAAATATATGGTGCACGAATTTTGATCCTTCCTTCCAACTTTGTGGGATTTCATTAAGAGATTTTTATTTCCCTATTGTTTAGTTTCCTAATTACCAAACAAATCTAGTCATATCATCATTTAATTTTCATTGATATTTTGGTATCACTATCAACTATTTCCTACTTCTTGTAAATTTTTGGTTGAGATTGCACAGCAGATCATAGTACTCTATGGTAGGTACACTTTTAACTTGTGCCTTTGATACATTTTTCTGGTTGTAGGAAAAAAGAACATTCAATTATCACTCGCAAGTATCATTGCTCTAGGCCATTGTTGAGTTAAAGTACTCACCATCACAGGATCAGTTATGGCGGAACATATAAGATCTCTTTGCTCTTAATTAGAAGCTTCAAATTTTCAAGCTCCAAAAATGGAAAGAATCTTATAATAGGGAGTCTTTTCTCTTCTAAAGAGTCTTACGCGATAAGAATTTGAATTTATTAAGACTCCACAGTGTTGGATTAAAAAAAAGAGAGCAAAATATCGTTTGTGGTATATATGATCAAACACACTTAAGCACTTTTGACTCCTAATATATACTAGCAAACAATTCTAATTAAGAATTATATATATTTGGCTCTTTAAGAGATCATATTTTTATTTAATTAATTATATCTAATATACGTCTTTCATGCATTTTAAAAAAAAGAATTATGGCCAAAACAAAAAATTTCTATTATCTTCGATGGTAATGATGAGGTCCGATATTAATATATTTGTCTGTTCTGATGTCATATTAAAATTGTGGTCATTTCATAGAAAAATACATTTTGATCTGATTAAATGTGTCTTATGAACTTATTATAATTATACATTCAAGTGAATGATTATTCAATATATAATAAATGAAAAAAACTTTTTTTTTATAACAAGAAAACTCGCCATCGCTATTTTTAAAGTATGCATAACCCTCAAACCATGCAAAAAAGATAAAATGGATGTACAAAATAAACTTCATACGACGAACTCAATTAAGAAAACATCCGATTAACAAGAAAAATCGAATTAAAAAAAATACACGGCTCCATCAACTCAGCCACCAATAATTCTATAATAATTAACATCGCAAAGCTTCCTTATATCACATTAAAGTAATTAAATTTAATCCATAACATTATATTACTATTATAATAATCATATAATACAGTAACTTTTTAGATTTTTTTCCTCTCAATTTAGTGGTTTGCATGTGACAACCTATAGTTTTAGCTTTTATCTTATTAGTATTAAAATAATTGTCAAGTACTCTTTCAAATCATATGATTCCTTTGACAAGTTCTCTATGCCCCCCATGAGATATTTTAGGTAGCTTGTTATTGATCTTTGGGTCCATTGTCCAAAGTATAAATGATAAATATAAGACGAGTTTAGTTTAATTTGAACAGTTTAAAATAGATTAAATTTGATCAAAATTTAATATAGAAAATATATATGAATTGTGTCGAAATAGATTAAATAATGAATTATATTCCAATTCGTTCAGCATAATTCAATCTCTCACTCTTTACAATTTGCATTTTTAAAGAAAAATGTAAAATTCAATTTATTTTTTCTTAAAATTATTAAGTTCTTTGAAATGAGCTTGTATTAAGTTCTATGAAATTTCCTATTACCAAATTTAGTTTTGTATGTTAGAATTTAGGTTGCATTATTTGACCCAATTTTACTCAATAATTCATAGGTCATTTCTAGTTTGATTCCTTGAGTCAATTACACAAATCAATCATAATTTAATCCGGTTAAATTTGAACAATTTTTTTTTATTTTCCATTCAACGTTAGATATTCGAATTAAATCATATTAATTCTTGAATTGTATATTGTAGGATCCATTTCTGGAGACGGTATTACTCTTAACATATTTCTTTTTCATTCTTAGGAGCTCAAATTCGATCAAGAACTCTGATTAAGAGTGACAAAATTCTATTCATCGAGAGATTTGAACAAAGTTACTACAAAATGAATTCTTTGCCACCTATTGTTCAAAAAAGCATTTATTTGGTGTGTTACAGCCTAGAGGAAGAACCAACTACTTCTCCTCTGTGTTAGAAAATATTATCATATATATTTGCTTAAATTGTTTAATCTTGTAGTCAAAATTCTATGAACAAATAATTTGAAAGTAGTTCATAAATTATTATTATTATTATTTCCTTAGTTTAACATAGTGTAATTTTTATTATAAGAGAATGTTCCAAACTTCCAATCATACCCAATCATTTGATTCCTTCCAAGTATCAAACATGATTTTTCAATTTTTTGTTGCTAAACTTAGCTGGCTATATACTTTTCTTTCATCTTTTTGGCTGTTTTTAGTATTTACATTTAGTATTCTTTTCTTGATTCTTTAATTATTTTTTTTAAAATGAAAATATACAATAGTATAACTATATCCGGATATTTGTTGATAAGAGCGCAACATGTGATTGATAGATTAACACAAAATTGTAGGTTCGAATCTTATCTGTCACAAACAAATGTTTGGTACTTAAGTGAAGAATGATGAACAAATAGATTTATTATTCATCAATTTTTAAATTGTGTATCATTGGTCCTCGGTGTTTCTTGATTATAATTTTTCTACTTTTTGGTTGTTCTTGGTACTTTCTTCTTGTGCTGTTTTCTTGATTCTTTTAATTCCTGTGTAAAAATAATACTATAACTATTCCCCGAAAATCTGATAGTAAAAGCACAATATGTTATGTGTAAATTAAGCACGTGTCTTGAGTTTGAATCTCATCACAAATAAAACCTTAGCACTTAATGAAGTATAGAATTATAGAAGATCGGTTTATTATTCACCAATTTTTAGACAATATTAGCTAAACACATATGGCATATCATAGGCTCGAATTTTATCACAGACAAAACCTGAATAAAAAATGATACAAAGGGGCGAGTATATCATTCACTAATTTCCAAATTGAGTGAGTACTTAAGCAAATGTTATAGGCTTGAATCATATATACCACAAACAAAAACTTGACATTTAAGTAAAGACCAAAGAATGATAAAGATGTGGATCTATATTATTTACTGATTTCTAAACCGTATGAATTAACTTCATGTCGTTGGGTTCGAATTGTACCACAAACAAAAGTTGGCACTAAATTAAGTAGAACGATAGAGGGACGATCCTAATTATTCATCGATTTTCAAACCATGTAAAATTAGTCATCGGATATTTCTCGATTATTAAACAATTAATAGTACAATATTATCATAACCAAACTATTTGGTGATGGATTTATGATTTTAATAATGTAAGATTGACAAAAGAATATGGGCCTATATCTTCTCAATTCTTAGCAACTTCCACATGGCTTCAACAACTTTAGATATTGTAGGAATAATGGTATATACACTAGATGTTTGTGTATGTGTCAAAAATTAAAACTAGTTTAATGAAATGGGAATATTGATCAAGTCCAATGAATGGAAATATAATTATATTCTTTTGTCTATAATAATTATAATTAGACAAAAATTAATCATATTAATATTCTAATTTCATTTTTGTAATAATATACTATTTGGTTTCATACTTGTACCAAATTCTTTATTAAGTATTTAATTGAACTTTGAACATATCTAGAACAAGTAAAACAACTCCCCTAATTTTTTATTTTTTTATTTTTTTGTGGGGTGGGGTGGGGGTGTAATTAAGAATAAGAAATTAAAGAAGGTATACGTGTTTCATTTGAAGAAAATATTTTATCTGCAATATAGCTGTTTAATGAAGAGTAAAGTAATATATCAATCTCATATTTTAATTTTCAACAAATATTGTATTGAAATTTGAACACAAAATTTATCAAAAATCTATTTTTTTATAAACTTCATAAAAGATTAACATTATTTGATAATGACAATTAATAATGATATGTTTATCTTTAAAGATAACAAGTATTCGATAAAATAATATGTCACGATAAGGAAAAGACAAAGTGGGAGCCAAAAAATCATATGGAAATTGTTATGTGAAAAGATATATGGGACCCAAAATTCTGTGGCAAAAAATAAAACTTTTGGAATTGAAAGGTTGTCTGCCTATTTGCCGCCTCTACCGACGAAAACAGAACCAAGAATATCGTGAAATAAGTTGACACCACAAACATCAAGGCTCCTCCATGTTTTTACTAATAGTTCGAGTCAGTATTTTATGTATCACAAATTAATATTTGTCATTTTCTATCAATAACAAATACTAGTATTTTAACTAGTTTTATGGGATACTTCATACTTGTTACCTTTCATTTCAGAAATATATGAGATAATTCTAGTGAAATTTGATCTTGAAATTAAATTTCATGATTCTCGACTTACTTTTTTGATTACTAGGTCACATTCTTTGAATTTCTTTATGTTGTTTTCTAGTCGCCTTCAATGTTTGTATTAAATGAATTGTAATTAAGCTATAAATTGATGGGAGAATGTGAATAAGTCGACTATGATTAAATAAAAGGTACGCAAGAGACATGTCATGTATATATTGGTTTGACGTCGTACAATTCTTTTCTTTTACAAATTTTTATTTTCCCTAGCAAAATTTACTTTCAAAATATAAAGAAGTTGAAAATTCGACATAGGTTATATATACGATTAAAAAAGAAGAAGTTAACCTTGTATAAATATATAATGTTTGGACAAAAGTGATTCATAGTACCAATCATGACCGTGTACGTTCCTTTTAATTATTAACTATGATTTAATATAAACATTGAATTCGAATAAATATTACTACATTCTTATTGCTAATATTTTTCCCAAAACTTACATGGATTTTTCTTCTCTATGAAGCTACCTTCCTTTTTCATTTATGTTCTTTGTTTGCTTTTTTTTTTCTTTTATACTTTTTAGATATTTCTTTATGTGGCTAGCTCCTTTTTTTTTTTTTTCCCACTTAAATAATTAAATTAATTGTCCCCAACTTTACATCAACCAAACAGTACTTCTGCTTTTGTTCTGGCCATTATACTTATTTTGAACTTTGACCAATGTAATGCTAGCCCCCACCCCACATTTTAAAAAAATGTATATATAATATTTGATGAAAGGTAAATCAATTTAACGTATGATATTATTAAAGGTGGATTTAAAATTTAAAGATGTTCAAAGCACAACTAAAATGATTTATGATAGTCTTATTTTCGAGTTAGGAATGAACGAGGGTCATCTAACAGAAACTTGATCAATTGCCCCAATCAGCCTTTGTATATATCGATGTTCAATCAAATGTATATCTATATTTAGAGTATATATGCATATATTTGTTTTGAGATTACCAAGGTTCGATCACCTTCTACCCTTCATATAGGTCGATCTTAGGTCATCATCAGTGTCTGAGTTAAATTTTTTAAAACAAGTTCACAATATAAAAAAATAGACATACGAAGATATTAAATCATTCGATATTTATTATATATATACATAACAATAATTTTAATTTTACATATATAGTCTAATTTTTTGACAACAAAGATTTTCGATCTCCCATACGATAATTTTGACCTTATAAAGACTTTTTATAAATTAAAAAAAAGTGCAGAAAACTCCATGCTGCATGAGTTAGTTATACACAGCTGGAAGTGCCAGCTGGCAATTTTTATCTTGAGTGACAACGTGGCATATTGGTTATTGACTTGGATTTCCCTTTGATAATAATATGTCTCGATACACTCTCTTGTCGGTTTATATTCTTGTCGTTAGCAAATTATTTCGTATTCACTCTTATCATTAAAAAATGTTCAATTTTCATAAGATCGATTTAGATTGTTATTCAAAAGGCTCTATATATGTAGATTATGAAGATCGTTTTATTTTATTTTATTTTTAAAATTTTCAGAAAAATCTTTAGTCGTTTTTCTTTGGATGGGTATTGACTAAGCCAACTTTTGTGATGTAGCTTGTAAATCAAATCTGAGTATTTTTGAGAAAAAAAACTATAAGAGAAAAATATGACGACGAACAAAATTATTTAATTATAACAATAGTTTTTGAAATATGATAAAAAAATATTCTCCATATTTAATTAAATTATGTCACGTAAATTTGAACAAAATCGATAAAATAGATCCCATTTTCCCTCTTATAAAGAGGCGATCCAGCTGTACAAGACGCGTCACGTGTGGGTCCAACATAACCTTTATTTCGTATAGTTTCTGTTAGTATTATCATGAACTTATCCATCCATTTACAAGTTTGTTTTTTTAATTTTTGTGTTTGTCTATTCAGTATTTATATCGAAGTCTAATTAAAGTAGAATTGCATTGTAAAAGTTTAATATTGGAGGGTAAAATACTTACGAACAAAGACAACTCCTTACTCGGGGGTCAGAGGAACTCAAATTCGAGACCTCTGATTAAAGATGAAATTCATGCATACATTTGTAAGTTGCATATACATATTCAACTTGAACTATTTGAAAAGGTTTAAAAATACCCTTCATTCATCTATTTAACTAAAAATACCCCTCCATCCACCATTTTGGCCTACTTTTACCCTTAAAATTTAACAGATTTTTTAATTATTTTTATTTTTATTATTATTATTTATTACATGGCACCTTCCTATTGGATAAAAAAAATCCCAATCCATAAAAAAAAAAATTCAACCCGCCCTGCTTTATATCCCCTCCCCATGAATCTGGTTCCTATCTCTCTGTAACTTATGTGAGAACGAAGAATTAAAAAAAATAAAATTATAGCAGATGTTTAACGACCAACTGATCATTAGCATTTTAACATTTTACGGAGCACATATACTTACTATATTTTTTTATTTATGAGGTAACAGACAATATTACAAACCCCAAAACTCTTAATTCAATTAAAACCTTTTATTATTACTTGCATATCCCTTTCAACTTGCTAATCTCCTCTTCATACCCCATCCCTATATATGTGTTCTCTATGAACTCCCGTTAATTTGCTTCCTCTACTTTGAAGAAGTAGCTAGCTAGCTAGAAGAGAAGAAAAATAATGATGCATCATTGAAGTGAGAGTATGATGTGTCACTGTTCATGCGGTCGATTGCGCAGCCAAATTGGCACTACTACTACTTCATCTGCATTCTCAATGCTCTTCTTCCATAACCACAATAATACATTTAATGACTAATCCTTTAAACATGATAAATTGCAGAGATTCATGTGTTTAAGAGAGAGAAAAGGATCAGATTCATTATTAGGTTTAATTGGATTTGGGTCATGGGTTGTGGATATGAATCGGAGCGGGTTGGAAAAAATCTAATGGGTTGAGGATTTAATTTTATCCAATAAGAAGATGTCATTTTCATTTGAGAAGAAACTCATCCATGTACATTATTTGTTAACTGATAATACTTCTGATTTTGTAAAATCATTTTTACACGTCTTTTCCCTTTTATCTATCATCATATATTTAGTTTCAATTCTTCTTCACCTTATCTTTATCTCTCTTAAAATCTATTATGCTAAAATTAATTAATTTTCAAAATAGAAAGTGACTCTTAACTTGGCTTTAGCGAACAATTATGTCCTCAAATTTTGAGTGTGAACAAGTACACACTTAAAGTTGTATAAAATTGAACAAGTAAACATATGTGTCTTACATGACATAATACACACATGATGTCACGTAGGACACAAAAAATTGTCATGTAAGATGAATCTGCCTATTTGTTCAATTTTATACAAGTTTAAGCGTCTACGTGCGTATACCTAAAGTTAAAGGTCATAATTATCACTTATACCAAGTTAAAGATCATATTTATGTATTATGCCAAATAAAATAGATGGATAGCAATTAACTACTATCACTAATAGGTTTTCTTTTTTCTTCTTCTTTTGATGGTGAAACATAGATCCCTATTTTTGTCATGGGGGAAGCTAACAAGAGGAAAATGTCTATACGTGTTGCTAAAAGTCATAACCATTAGATTATAAATTTACAATTCTCATTTCATCTCTTAAATCCTTAATTCTTTTTCTTTTAAAAAATGAAATAATTGACTCTTAATTATTGCCTTAATTATTTGATTATAAATTATTCCAAAACCCTAATGCTTATATTAGTAGAATAAAGATCAACATTGTAAAGTCACACACTTTTAATTATTAAAGTGAAAAAATATTTTTATTTTTATTTTTAAAAAGAGGGAGAATATATAGTAGGCTACTAATAGCTACTCCACATACAACTAATAGAGAAAGTGAGAGGATCTAGTGGGTTTTGAGCTGTGATTTAGCTGTCCTTTTTTATTTTGGAAATTTCTTGCTTCTTACAAAAAATAAATAAATAAATTTGTTTCTAAAAAAAAATAATTTAAAAAGAATTCCTTTATTCTTTATTCACACAACCCCAAAATCCCTAATCTAAAAATAAATTCAACCTCTCTCTCTTCAAATCTCAAAAACCCCATTTTCATTATCTCTTCTTCTCCACAAAACTTCATCTCTCTCATCTCACATTTTGCTTAAAGATTCCATTTTTAAACCAAAAATAAAAAAATTCCCCAAACCCCATTTCTTAAATCCATTTTTCTTCATAGATCTTCACTTTTTTCATCTCACATTTGGTTTAAGATTCAATCTTTGAACAGAAAAAAGCATAAAAAAACAAGCATTCTTGATTTTCAGATGACTTATGTGAGATGAAGGAGAAAACTCAAACACCCATTTGCTCTCTGTTTTTTCTTGTGCTCTGTTTTTTGTGTTCAGTTTTTACTGAACACACAAATGCTGAGTTTACTGTCTCTGAAAATGGTCCTTTAACTGATTCTGAAGCTCAGTTCATCAAACACAGGCAGCTTTTGTATTACAGAGATGAGTTTGGTGATAGAGGTGAAAATGTGAAAATTGATCCATCTATGGTGTTTGAGAATGATAGAATCAAGAATGCTTATATTGCTTTACAAGCATGGAAACAAGCTATCATTTCAGATCCGTTTAATATCACTATGAATTGGGTTGGTCCTAATGTATGCAGCTACACCGGAATCTTCTGTGCTCCGGCGTTGGATAATCCCAAAATCCGTACTGTTGCCGGCATTGACCTTAACCATGGTGACATTGCAGGGTACCTCCCGGAAGAGCTTGGGCTTCTTACAGATCTTGGGATTTTCCATATCAATTCAAACCGTTTCTGTGGTACAATACCGAGAAAGTTCAGCAAGTTGAAGATACTGTTCGAGCTGGATCTGAGTAATAACAGGTTTGCTGGGAAGTTCCCTTATGTTGTTTTGAGTTTACCCAAGTTGATATTTTTGGATATTAGGTTCAATGAATTTGAAGGTAATGTACCTTCACAGCTTTTTGATAAGCCATTAGACGCTATTTTTATTAATCATAATCGATTTGCGTTTGAGTTGCCTGAGAATTTTGGGAATTCGCCGGTTTCTGTGATAGTTCTGGCGAGTAACAGTTTCCATGGGTGTCTTCCGGCGAGTATTGGGAATATGAGTAATCTTAATGAGGCAATTTTAATGAATAATGGGTTGCGTTCTTGTTTGCCGGCGGAGATTGGGTTGTTGAAAAATTTGACTGTATTTGATGTGAGCTTTAATAAGTTGATGGGTCCGTTGCCGGAGAATTTTGGTGATTTGGTGAATTTGGAGCAATTGAATGTGGCACATAATATGCTTTCTGGAACAATTCCGAAAAGTATTTGTCAGCTTCCTAAGCTTGAGAATTTTACGTATTCTTATAATTTCTTCACTGGTGAACCGCCGGTGTGTTTGGGGTTGCCGGAGTTTCATGATGAACGGAATTGTTTGCCCAACAGACCGGTGCAACGCTCTCCGGGACAGTGTAAGGCGTTTTTGTCTAAAAAAATTCATTGTAGTGCTTTCAGGTGTCATAAATTTGTTCCTGTTTTGCCACCTCCTCCGCCACTTTCACCGCCCTTGCCTGCCCCTCCGCCACCTGTTTATTCGCCTCCGCCACCAGTTTATACTCCTCCCTCACCTTCACCACCATCTCCTCCACCTCCAGTTTATTCACCACCGCCACCACCACCCTCTCCACCTCCTCCGCCTCCACCACCAGTCTATTCACCTCCACCCCCACCTCCATCTCCTCCTCCACCATCACCTCCACCACCACCCCCGCCATCTCCACCTCCACCATCACCTCCACCACCAGTTT
>JAJOOR010021844.1:0-14080 GCA_036250505.1 Solanum acaule | reverse complement strand
AAAAAAAAAAAAAAAAAAAAACCTTTAACGAATGTAACATGAATACATTACGAAAATCATTTATGAATTTTTATTTATTTATTTATTAATTTTTTAAAAAATATATATATATGAATTTTTTTAGGAAATAAAAAAAAAAGTGTACCGGAGGAGTTGCTATCACTGCCGCCGAACAAGGAAGAAGGAGAAAACAGAGCAGTATCCATTGCTGTAATTGGAAAATTTGGGGAAAGAGGAAGACTTGATTTTTAATCAATTTTATTAATATCAAACCTGGCTCTATATTTTATGTAAATTACAATTTACCTCTCAATTCTTTTAATGGTTGGTCAACTTCTTTTAAAAAAAAAAAATTTATAGATTTTTTTAATTTAAAGTATTTACTTGGAAAAATGCTAAATTGATGCTGTTTTTAGGTTTCCTTCTAACTTTCTAAACAAACATTTCTCTTGGATCTCAATTATATAAATCCCACTGGTGTAGGTTCTTATTAAGTGAACTATTGAAAAAAAATTAAGTTCAAGGTAATTGAATTATTCAAAATTTAAGAGAATTGTTATAATTAATTTGGAAAAATTACCTAATTAGACAAATATTTTTACTATATTTATAAATTCTCTATATAGTTTAAAATAATTACATATTGTCTCACTAATTAACAATTTCAAGTCAGATACATATATTTTGGTCATCAGATACACTAAAATAGGGAGAGAAGCGAGCGACAGAAAGAGAGAGGCGAGTGAGATAGGGTGAGGCGAGTAAGATCTAGATACATGTGAATCATGGGGAGAGAAGGGAGCGACAGAAAGAGAGAGGTGAGTGAGATAAGGCGAGGCGAGTAAGATCTAGATACATGTGAATCATGGGGAGAGAAGCGAGCGACATAAAGAGAGAGGAGAGTGAGGCGAGTAAGATCTAGATACATGTGAATCATACTAAATATATGTATATAGAATACCAGACATAGGGGGAGGAGAGTGGCGAGTGAAATATGAGAGAGGTGAGTGAATGAGTCATATACACGAGACTCCACTTGGATATAGTGTATCTAGAACAAATTACACGTAATTTTGACCTCATATATATGAGGATTGAGATACATGTATCGAGACGTATCTGGACGCGTCAGATACATATATATGGAGTCCAAAATCTGGTAAGATTCATAATATTGCAAACTAGCGTAAATCTAAGTAATTAACTCCTAAACTAGTGAGATTTTTGTAAGTTACCTAATTATTTTTTTCATATTTATTCTTTATTTAATGAGGGTTTTTAACTATTACATTTTCTAGTAGAATAGTTTGAAATTAATCAAAATCGTAATAGTAAAAAAATAGTACTCCATTTAATTATGTCCTTATATATTTTTAAAAAAATATGTCATATCCATTTACTTAATATAGAGTAGTGTATACTTCCTCTGTCCATTTTTAATTGTCATAATTTTTTTTAGAGACAAACTATAAGTTTGACTAACATTTTACGGTGGTTTTTTTCATCATGTTGATATGTAAAAATTACAATTTATAATTATTTTCGTATAGTTTTTTTGAATATCTAAATTTTTTATTTAAGATATCAAATTAATGTAATCTAGTTTAATTTTAAAAATTAGTCAAATTGACTTTTAAAAAATACAATATGACAATTAAAAATGGACGAAAAAATTCAAAGGAAAATGATGAATTGCGTAGTCTTAATGCACATTACTCCTTCGTAGCCTAATCTCTCAGTTATCGGTAAATGATTACTTTCTCCGTTTTAAATAAATGGTGTTTTTAGTGTCTTTTCTCTTTAAAAAATATTCAATCCTAGAAAATATAAAATATTTTTACTTACTTACCCACAGTCAAAGAAAAACTAATTAATTGTTCTTACTTATGTAAACAGGGGTATTTTTTTTAAAAATAGGATCAATTTCTTCCTGAAACTCTAAAATACCATTTATTTTGAAATTAAGAAAATGGTATTTACAAGACGCTTATGAGGCGAGTTTTAGAGCATGGATAATAAAGATGCAATGTGCAGAAGTATCGTGAGGCTTAGACGTAACTCGTAAGCCCTATCAATTTAAGCATACATTTATGTTTGGAAATTTTTTTGCTTTGAGCCACATAGATGTGAATTTAGAATTTGAACTTTATGAATTTAAATTCATCACTCTACTATATTTATCAGATTATTAAATACAAAATCTATTACCGTATATGATTTCTTTAACATGTATATATAACTTTAAGCCAAGATATAGGGGCTTAGACGAACTCATAGTAGTTAATACATTGGGCATGTCTTTAATCGTATGCTTAGTAAATCTCTTTTAGTTAAATTAAAATTGCTAAATAAGTCCTTAAATTATACTAAAAAATAAAATTCAACTTATTAAATTATAACAGGTTACAAAATTTTAAAAGTAAAAATATTTTTTACTTCCTTATATTGATCTGTTTTCGTCTTTTACCGAATAAGGAAGATTAATAATCAATGAGCAAAAAAAAAACTCGCATTATTTTTCATGACGTACTTTGATGTGAAGTAAAATATCCTCTGTTCCTTTTTTGTTTGTTTATTTAAAAGATAAAAGATTTAAATATGTCATTAAATAAAAATACTTATTTATGTTATTCGTTAAAAAATTGGCTCATTTATATTATTGTTGTTGGTGTTTATGCATTTTAATATTAAAATAAAAATATTAAATGCATATGTTAGTGGGTATAAGTTGACAAGAATGTGGTCATTACTTTGGTGTAACTCTTGTAACCATTTGTCATGATCTACTATTAATTCCACCCATTATTCTACCTATTTATTCTTGTAACCTATGTAACTTATAGGTCATTCACTTATCCAATTTACTACCCATTATTTTCATATTCATTGCAAGGAAGAATTCATCACCTATAAATAATGGTCTTCCTTTGGGTTGAATAAGAAGGAAGAGAAATAGTGTAAGAAAAAATGAAAAGCTTATATTGAGGTTAGTGTAGTGAAAGAGAGAGAGTTGAGACATAGAAAAATATTTTAAGTCTTCAACTATATTCACTAAACAAAAGAGAGTATTTATATGTTGAAGAAGGTGTTCTTTTTGTGGAGCTTTGGACTCTTCAACTAATCCGGAGTTGCTTGAGTTGTACACGTTATTGGGTTGTTGTATCCTGGAGGAGACAAGTCAAGAGATATACTGCTGGATCGGTGTAGATTATGCCACAGTGGGCTTGAATCTCCTTAAAGAGAGCGAGATATCCGTGTCTCAGCCTAAGGATTTGATTATTCATTTTTGTCATTTTATTTTCAACTGTAATATTTTGTATTTGTGGTATATTACACCAACAATTGTTGTTAAAGAAAATGCTTATTCATGCCAATTTTTAAACTCCAATTTTGCAAAATCATTTTTTATACCCGAATAACTTTTGACATTTTTCAATTGAGATTTTTGGATCAAATGTAGTCTTTTTGCTTCTTCTTCCTTAAGAACACCAAAAGCACCTTAAGAACATTAACAAAAACACCTCAAGTCTTTAAACTTTTTTCAATTCTTCACGAAATCACTTCAAATTTCAAGAGTAATTTCCTTCCGAGCTAGATACCAAACTCAGTATTTTTTGAGCTCGAATTCAACCTAACTCAACAAGACCCGCATGAAATTTCTTCAAAGTTTCAAAATTTCAACATTTTTTAATGGTAGAATTTTCTCCACAACTTCAAATCATTTGAAATTTAGAACATAGACTCAAAAAATATTAGGGAACAAAGATCTAATGTAAAAAATAACTACAAAAACACAAATCAAACCAAATTATTGAAATTTTGGGACTGATTTTCATTATTTTTTTTTGGAATTTTCTTAATACAGGTGAATTTTTAAAACTCCACAAATAATTTTAGAGTTTTTTTTTTTTTTTTTAAAAAGAAATTAATGATATAGTCGAAATCTGAGATGATTTCGTGAATAATTGAAGATTTTAAAAAATTCTGAGTTGTTTCTGTTCTTTATGTATTCTTGAAGAGTATATTTGATCCAAAATTTCTATTAAAAAGTGTTAAAAATTATTTGGGGGTGTAAAAAATGATTTTGCAAAATTGGAGTTAAAAAAAGACCTAGTGGGATTTCACTGGGTATGTTGTTGTTGTTGTTGTTGGAGTTAAAAAAAAAAAGGAAAATTGTATATAATAACAAACTATTAATTCAAATTAAATGCTATAAATATAGTTTGATTTAATTGTACCCCATAACAAACTGTTCATATTTCGCTTCTCTCCAGGTGAATCTCGCTCGCCACTCTCGTTCTCTCCCTCGCCTCTCTCGCTTTTTATACAAACGCAAATGTATAAAATGTGTTTTTGTTTGTATAAAGCGAGAGAAAATGTTTATATACATATATTTTCGTTCCCCTCTCTCCCCTCTCCCAGATCTCACTCGCCACTCTCCTAGATCTCGCTCGCTCACTCGCCTCTCTCACTTTATACAAAAACGCAAATGTATAAAATGCGTTTGTGCTTGTATAAAGCGAGAGAAAATTGTATATATACATATATTTTCGTTCCCCTCTCTCCCCTCTCCTAGACGCTCGCCACTCTCCCAGATCTCGCTCGCTCACTCGCCTCTCTCACTTTATACAAACACAAATGTATACATTGTGTTTGTGTTTGTGTTTGTATAAAACGAGAGAAAATTGTATATACAAATACAAATGCATATATTTTTGTCCTATACACTTATGATTATACAACTACGATCTTCCTCTGCCCAGTTTTCTTTTGTCTTTCTCTCTTTCTCGCTTTATACAAACACATATTATACAATTGATCTTTTGTATATGTATACCAAAGCAGATTATACAACTGCTTTCTTTTGTATATGTATAACGAAATTATACAACTGCTTTCTTTTGTATATATATAGCAAAATATACGTATTTATGTTTGCTATGGAGCGCAATTATGCAAACTATAGTTATAGCATACAAATATGATTTTTATGTTTGCTATATGTGAAAGTTATTCTTAAAAAAAAGCATAAATAAGCCCTTTCTTAAACGGTAATGACATAGATGAACCAAACTTTTAACGAATCACATAAATGAGTCTTTTTTAAAAATTCAATTGCATATTTGAACCTTTTTCCTATTTAAAATCAAGTTTTTTTTATAAATTTCTACTCCATGTGTCTAATTCGAAGAATAGGATCTAAAAGGACAACTCTTAATAAGATTAGATGGACGATCCAAACTATTAAATTCTCTTAAGGCATCAAACAACAATTATTTAAGTTTAGCTCTGACTTTTATTACTCCACGTTAAAAAAACAAACAAACAAAAAATGGTCCTACCTTTAGCCCTTCCACACAATTTTATTAATTGGGTCCATTTTTTCTGTCGAGCTGTAACTAAGTAGTGCTTTTTTTATTAGTCCTATTCAATTTAGATGCATTTGTCGTGAAGGCGTTTGGGCATAATTAACTTTTTTTAATAGTTTGAACTTCGTAAAATATATTTGATCATAAAAATTTTAAATTAGTATCTTCAAAGATTTTAAAAATAATAAAAAAATATTTTCACTTTAAATTACTCACAAAAAGTTAAAAACAATTCCAATTTATATTAATGAACAAATAAAATTCTAATTTTTATTAACAAGAATTGTGACAGAGTGATAAGAATTTTTTCGTCTTTAACCAAAAATCTCGAGTTCGACTCTATCTAGATACGGAATCAAATGTATTGAAAATTTCAATTTTCAAATACCAAAACCTTTTTTATTTTTTTGCTTTTCTTCTCCATTCGTTATATATCCAAGCACCACAAGGAGACGGTAAAGGGGCTTCTTCTTCATCATCTTCCATAGACGAGACCTCCAATAATCTCCATGGCCTTCAGGTTTTTCACTACTTGTATGACTGCAATTTTGCGATTCAAAACTTCGCTTGAGGGTCAATTTCTCAACCATAATCTTACTTTCGTTTATAATAGCCAAATGAAATTTAAATATCAAATGTTAACGATACCTCACTATAGTATCCATATGATTTTCAGACATCATCACAATCATGATCAATTATACTCTGTTTTCAACTTCTCCGTCTAAATTAATACTATATCAAAAGTTAAAAGATATTCTTTTGAATAATTTTAAATTTTAAATTATTATAATTTATAACAGCTAAATGAAATTTAATTATCAAATGTTAACGATACCTCACTATATTATCCATATAATTTTCAGACATCATCATAATCATGATCAATTATACTCTGTTTTCAACTTGTCTGTCTAAATTAATATATGAAAAGTTAAAAGATATTTTTTTTAAAAATAATTTTGAATTTTGAATTATTATAATTTATAATATTTTTTAATTTTTCTATATCTAAACTAAATTCATATTGAATATTAATTAATTTGAGGGATAATAAATTGGGATAATTACGCTAAAAGACCATTTGGTGATCAATTCTTCTTCGTCCTTCTTCTTCTGCTGTTGTTATTGTTGGTGTTGCTATTTCTTCGTCTTCTTCTTCTTTAAAATTCGACATAGCATAAACGTGTCGTGAACTTCGCATTCGGTTAACTCAAATCTTTTTCAAGTAAATTATATATTAAAAACTCGAAACATTCGTAGGATCTTATATCTAAAACTTGGGACTCTTTAGAGGTCATTTTGAGTTGATAGAGATTGAATAGTCAGAATATACTTCATGTATAGTATGAGTATACTTCATATATAGTCAATGTATACTTTATATATACTCAGGTTTTTAAGTGTATCATAATTAGTGTATAACTCATGTATAGATAAGTTATATTATATAGTCAGTATATATTTTTTATGACTTCTGGCAAGCTATATTGTTTGATTGATGTATATTTTCTGTGACTTTTTGTCTAGATTACTATTTGAAAAGTTAAAAGATATTTTTTTAATAAATTTGAATTATAAATTATTATATGTGTATTTTTAAATATATAAAAATTTCTATATCTGAATTCATATTGAATTTTACTTAGTCTGAGGGATAATTTTTTTGTTGTTTGTAGGAATCCATCATTATAAATAAAGTAAGTATGTGGAACTGTTTAGGACATCAAAAAGGAAAATCTATTGTTAAGAGAAAAGATGGAACAAAAAATCTGATAGGACCAAATCGTCCAATTTTCGTGTTATTTGGGTCATCAATAGTGCAATTAAGTTACGACTTACATGATTGGGGTGCAAGCCTCACAAACCTTTACTCTCGCAAGGTAATTTCTTGATCAACTTTCGTATCGCACATTAGTATATGTGTTAATTACTCGAAATAACGAATGATAATATTGGACTAATATATTTCATATCTCGCTCTCCTTTCTCTTTCTCTTTCTCTCATCCCTTTATTTCTTTGTAAATGTGTTTCTCAATTTCACGTATTCGGTGTATTTGTGCATATCAATTCTATCTCTAGTGTATCAGGTATTAAGTATCTAATGTATTCAATATTAGTTTTATGTATCTAGTATAAAAAAATGCATTGATATATTCAATGTATTTGTGCATAGTTACAAATTTATTTCAAGAGGACACTGATGTAGCTAGTGTATCAGAGATGTATTTGTGTATAAATACATCCATCTAGTAATCCCTCCATTTAGAGGCGGAGGCAACATCAAGCTTGAGGCTTCTTAATTTTAGGACAGAAGAGAAAAATATTGCAAAACATGTTTCTTTTAATAAAAAAAAAGACAAAGGTTTGAACCCACAATACTTGTATGAAAAACATTTCTACTGCCCCTTCCTTACCACAAAGTTGTCAATCAATTTTGTTGGGGGTTCACAAGTTAATATATATATATATATATTTATTTATTTATTTTTCTAATACAAATACAGGGTCTCCGAAAAAGCTAGTGGGTTCGTCCAAACCCACGAACCTCAACCTAGCTCCGCCTCTGCCTCCATTTCAAAGTAATTGAATTGTTGAGATATTTTTCGTATTTCACATTCTTTAAGATTACTTTTAAAATATTCTTTCAATTTTTACCCTTCATTTGGATTTTCTATGTGATGAGTTCAAGAAACTTTAGTTGCTTTGAATAATTTTCTATGTGATGAGTTCAAGACATTTTTGAATTATTTAGTATTGAAATTGGTTATTATGATTAATGTTTAGTTATTCTAAAAATTAATTTGACAATACTTAATAAGGGTAAAAATGAAAAATAATATTTAATTCAATTATTTTAAAATGAAGGAAGTATCAAACAATCTCCTTACAATAGAAATGACTTTTGCAATAAACGGTCCGACATGAATCCAAATTGATATTTGGAAGATAAACATATCCCTCCTCATTCTCATCTCGACTATCCTTTTTCAAATTTTTTATAGTAGTGCAAACCTAAATTTACACTGATGAAATTAGAATTTAGACAATAAATTTTTTTCTCATGTTCCTTATCCACATTTTACTTTTAAATTATAGTAATGTGTTTTATGCTCAAATAAATAATATGACATGTTTAAAATGACAGAAGTTAATTTTATCAGGATTTGGCAACAACAATATTTTAGTAAATTAAATGAAAATATTTTTTGTAGTATAAGTTTAGGTGACCTTGTGTGTTATCTGAGAGACCTTCGATAACTACGATAACTAAACAGGCCGATATTTTCTTGCGTGGATATGGTGGTTGGAACTCAAGGATGGCTCTTGATGTTTACAAGAAAATTTTCCCAAAGGTAAAATAATATTGCTTCATGGATATTTTTTTTTCAATGATTTAATCTTAGCAGAAAACATTTTTTATGAAAATATTTTTAATGAAAATTATTCTCCTTCGTACCAAACAACACATTTAAAGTGAATATCTGATAAATATTTTTAATATGGTGAATTTTAAGTGATGTTGAATAAATATTTTTAATTTTTGCTCTAAAATAAATTATACATATTTGTGTGGTAGTAAATCATTTCATTCTTTTTTTCTCGAAAACCTAATTTGAGGGAGCCCATTTGGACGTCCACAATTGAAGTATTTTTCTTCATTGACCGTCAATTTTTATTACTCAGAGTAGTTACAAAATTTATGCAAATATCAAGAAGACGTAGTTTAAGTGGACGTCCAAATGATATAACTAAAGGATATGAATTTAAAATAAGAAGACATAGCTTAAGTGGGTCCCATAATTTTTACAAAGGAAACTTTTATATTCTCCTAAAAATATCCTTGTCGAAACATACACATCAACAAGATATTGTTTGCTTTAGCCTCACTCTCTTTTATATAATAAGAGAACTTGTTTAATTCACATGTAGGATGCAAAAATTCAGCCCTCTTGTCATATTTTATTTTGATGGAAATGATTCAGCAGATCCTAAATTTCCTTTCGGCAAAAATGTCCCTCTTGACAAATATGAGGAAAATTGCACTCCATATCAAGGTATGTACTAACCCTTGAAGTTTAATCTGACCTGTAAAATATCTTTTTTATTGAATATTTATATTAAATCATTTTATTATTATTAATATAAGCAAGTATTTTAATAAGACAAGTATGCTTACTAATTCACAATGAATTATACTTCAAGGAGAGGTGACTGGTGAGTATGCTTATTTTTTTATTTATTTTTTTAATGTGAAACTACATATCATGCTTTATTAATTGTTAGTTCAACGAAAAAGTGTTAAAATATCTTTAAATTATGTAAAATTAAATAAAAACGTTCTATTTTAATAGTTTGATTCAAAATGTTTTTATAGTTAATAATTTGATTAAAAAATATCACTATTATTACTTAACTAGGTTAAACATGTGTGCGCTTTTCCAAATAAATATATAAAAAAATAAAATATTTTCAAACACATTCTTTTTCCGATAAAATTATTATTTTTAAACAACCTTCTCTTAGTTTCTCTTCTTTTATAAAAAATCTCTTTTAACTAAAACAAAAAAAAAGTGGGAATTAATTGTTTCCCCAATTGTCGTACAATTTACTTTACTTTTTTGTACAACATTTTGATGCATACACTTGCAGTGCCTTTCGGAAAAGACTCGTCTAATTATGCTGAGCGCTCCTGCAGTGAACGAGAAACAACTTGTTGAATATTACGGGTAATTAACGGACTTTATAATTAATATTTTTTCTATTTTAATTTCTTTTTTTTACATAATACTTACCCTTAATTGACATCTATGCCTTCTAATTTTAATTGTGTATAAGTAGACACTTTAACTTTATTAAATTGAACAAATATACATATTCGTCATACATGACGTCCTACATAGCAATTTTGTGTCCTACGTGACGTTTTACGTTTATTATGACACCTAGAATGTGTATATCTACTTGTTCAATTTTGTATAAGTTTAAGTGTTTATTTGTTTACACCCAAAGTTAGAGGACACAAATGTTAGCTGAAGTGAAGTTTTAAAAGAGCATATTTATGTATTATGCCTAAGAAGTATTAATAACACCCTTGAACTCAACGCGAATTTCAGTTTCATCCATAAACTATTGACAACCCAAAAATACCTATTTACTTGACTAACTGAACTTAGATAAGCATTGACCTTGTATCATGAGTGAAATACACCCCTAAATTCTCGGTAAGTTTTAGGGTGTTTTCAACAGAACTTCTCCAGACTTTTTATTAAGAGTCTCATGCTTTTACAAGAATTTGAGACCACTTACTATGTCGCGTTGCAGTTTAGTTAGTAGTGTTTTTAAGACTGTCAATAATTTGGAGACGAAACTAATAATTTGCATCAAGTTTAGGGGTGTTTTCAATACTTTTCTTTTTCGTCTGTTTTAAAAAGATACTTCTTTCTATTTTTAATGAATCTTTAATTTCAACTTTAAACATGACCAATTTTTTTTATACATTCTAGTATGTTTAATATTAGCTATTAGTATTTAAAAGTATTAATCCTTTTCTTTATTAGGGATAATCGAGGTAGAACAAATGAGAGAGGTCAAATATACTCAGAAGCTGGTATTAAATTAGGCCAACAATTAGGCGTGCCGGTTATCGATCTTTGGTCAGCCCTTTATGAACGCCCTAATGTCTTCTGGTAAATCAAATTTAATACTACTTCCCCGGTAGACGCGCAGACCGAGTGAGTTTCCGTCGATCCAGATGTGCCAAAGATTGAGGACTATGAGGGTACGGTGCTATCCTTGTACTTTGTTTGTTGCACATGGCCGTCGACTTCTTGGGAAAAAGGAGGAAGATGACTTTAATCTCTTGTTTCGGAGAAATAAGTGGCTCACGAGGAATGGAAAGAAACATATTCTATTTGATCTCTAAGTCCGTACATAGCAATCCTGGGTGGGTCATCACTTGTAGGAATGACTACTCTTTCATTTTGGTGTTATTATAAATTTTGTATAGTATATATATATAATTTATGTATAATATCTGTATAATCAATGCATATTTATGTATTTCGATCGAAAAAAAAAACATTCTGAAAACTTGGTCAAACGGCTAATAACATGTGATGATTGGGTTGAGGGCCACCCCTCTTCCCCTCATACTGCTTTTCCTAATATGAAACCTTGAGTTATCTAAGTCTTTCTAATTTGATCTGATCGCCATACATGATTGGCGCTTCAAAATGTAAAGCTCATGTTATTTACCCTTTCACCTATTATTAAATTATATGTATTTATTAAGCGTACATGTAATTACCTAATAAGTGACATGATTGTAGGTATACGTTTTTTTGTACTACAAAGAATTTGTGAATAAATGGTGGGGGTTTGAATTTTGTTTGTGTAGGGATGGAATGCATTTAACAAAAGAAGGAAGTGAGATTGTGTTCAATAAAATCAAGGATGTAATATTATCAAAGGCAGAGTGGGAGCCAAGCCTAGATTGGAACAAAATGCCTAATGAGTTTGCCAATATATATTGGTGAAGGAGAGGATAAAAAGGGGCAGTTCGGTGCACTAAAGCTTCTGTTATATACAGGGTTCAGAGAAGAGTCCGCTCACAAGAACCTATTATATGTAGTCCTACTTTGCATAAATAATAAAATGGAAACTTACATAAATATACTATATTAAGAAAATATTTACCATTTATAGCAATAACATTTTTTTAAGACTTAAATACTAGTCAATTTCCCATTTTCATGTTTAGTGTGCAAAAGATCAATACCATTAAATGTTCCTAGGAAGGTTTTGCCTTATATTGGGAAGGGTTTGCTTTCTTGTACAATGTTTTTGAGTGTGCTATGTATAGATGCGAGTTTATAAATATTCAAATGAAATAATGATTGTAATCAAACTTAAAAGACAAACAATTATAATAGTTGTAGACATTGAAATTGTGTAGGACTGTACAAGACGTGTTCAATTCGAATTGGGACTCTAGAAGGTGTTCAGTTTCAATAAGAATTCTTGGAGGCTACTCAACCCTAAACTCTAGTTCATGCATGCCTATATAAAGGGTACTAAATTCCCTTAAAGGCATCTCGAAAATTCCTCAAATTCATGGAATATTTATAAAGAGGTCAAATCTAAATCATTCTAGTTCCAGAAATACGTCATTAACGGCCCTCGAATCATGGATAAATCTTAGGAGAGTAGAATCAAGGGAGGAACAAAATTGTACTCGCATTGATGAATAAAATTATGTTTCTTCATGTTTTTTTGTGATTGTAATTTATTTTCTATCACTTTAAAATATGTTGCAAACAATAGTAATACTACAATTAATAGTATTTTGTTTTAATTTTTTTCATTTTCGTTATTTTTTTTATATTGCTTTGAATTATTTTTTCTCGACTTGAGGATGTATCAGAAACAACCTATCTACCTCTAGGGCAGTACTGTCACAGTGGTGAGGTCTGCATACATTCTACCCTCCTCACACTCTATTTTATAAAATTACATTGAATATATTGTTATTGTTGGTTGAAAATGGGGTTTAATTCATTTTGTGGTTAGGTACGTATTGTTTTGTTTAATGTTAAGTTTTATAAAGAAAAAATAATTTATATATAAGAGATCTGAACATAAAAGATCTTTGACTTTTTAAAAGATAAATAAATACATAAATTCAAACTATAAATGTTTATGTTGAATTTTCTCCGTATGTTAGAAGGAGAAGTGAGACTATCATTATGACCAATTAATTGAAATATGTGAGTTAATTCTTGAAATGATTATTCAACAATAATATGTCTCGCAAAGTGAAAATTTCATATATGACATATATTATATTAATATTTTCAAGTTATAGCAGTAGATTTAAACTTTTAAGTTGTAACATTAAAAATTTCAGGTTCTAACAATATATTAAAAAAAAGTTATTTTTAATAATTGAAAACATTTGTTTTAAAAAAAAAATATTTTTGAAGGCAAAAAGGTAAAAGACAGAAATAGGGGTGTTAATTTAATTTGAATTGAGTGTAGATAATTAATAATTAGCACGAATTAAGGAACTCAAATTTATTAAGAATATTTAGTTTCCTTAATTCACTCAAATTAGTTAAAATTAATTAAAAATTCTGATTTTATCCTTTTTTTTTTGTTCAACGTTTCTCTCTCTTCAATTTTCTGCCAAAAATCTTCTCACTGTCGAGTAATTGAAGTTTTTTTTTCTTTGAAAAATCTTGATTTTGTTGTGATGGACAACTACGTATCAATATTAATTAAACATGGTGAAAGATAAGATCCTTCAGGTTAGTATTTATTATTGTTTAGTGATTGGTCAAAATTTGTTTTTGTTAATTTTTGTTCATAATACGTTTTTGTTAATTTTGTTCATAATACGTTTTGGTAAGTTTTTTTTTTGTTTGATTAATTTGTATACTGTCAAAACCATGATTTTGTGAGAAATAGGCGCAATATATGAAAGATTTGAGTATAAATGTATAAAATATAAATAATTTTATCGTTGTAGATTAAGTAGGTATAGTAAAATTGTAATATTGATTACTGTTTTTTTTTTTTTGAAAATAAAAATTAAATGTAAAATGTTGAATGAATTTGGTAGTATAAATGTAATGAAATTGGTATGAAAGTGTGTTCACTAATGTGTAAAAAAATTATTTAGATTTTTGAAGAAATGTATGAAAAGTGT
>JAJOOR010021843.1:0-11541 GCA_036250505.1 Solanum acaule | reverse complement strand
ATGACAGTAACAATCAACGAGTAGGTGCTTCTAAGCTCTAACAGCAAGTTAGACTTTATTGGTGAACCATTCTTATAATATTCACAAAATAGTCTTGTTTGGTGGTTCTCCAGAAGCCTGAAGCAAATACAACCTACAACATGGTGTTCCATCATCTGGGTGAGTTTGAAGTGACCTGGGCAAGTTGCGCAACTTGTTGAACAAATTTAGTGGGTCATGCAATAACCCGAAATGTGCATCTGGGTCACCAATTTGAGAAAGTTTAACATCAGAAAATCCTAGTGATGGCAATAACTCATCAGGATAGTCGCTATAGAAATGGAAATTTGAGCTGGACATTGTGGTTGATTGCTTGTTCATGAAGTCTGCTAAGAGTACTGTATGAGCAGAGGTACAGTTATTTGCTATAATCTTCAGTACTTCCATTGCATTTGAGTGAGAGAGATAGTAGAGACTTCCCTCTAATACCCACACTGTATTCTTATTTAGCTTTAAGCCTGATTCTTGAAGCTTTTCAAGCCAGTCCTTTTCTCTTAAGTCAGCTGCCACTCTGTTCAATGATTTTGCCATCATCAGTTGGTGCTTTTGTTCATCTGTTGTTTCTGTTGCTGCCTCTACAATAGTGGTTTTCATCTGCAAGACCTCTGGAAAATCAACCTCAAACATGCTACTGTCTTTTAAGCAACTCAAGCGATATGCCCTTGTATCCATACCTGCAGAAAAAGAACAGACATCATTGGTTTGCTCTGTAACATTTTTTCCTAAATGGAATCGACTAGCTTCCGAGGGGTGAGCCATGGAAATGCTAGGTGAAATATGAGGAGTCTCTTGTGGTGGACAATCTATGTCCATTCAGTGTTCAATCTCCATATTGAGGCCATAACTCAGAGGAATTAAATTACATTCCGCTTATCATCTTTTATCCAAACATAGTCATAGTTGTTCCTAAATGGAATAACTGTTTATTAGCTAAAAGACTATACGTCACTTGACAAGATTAGCATGTTGCAGTTGATGGCTAGTATTTTGGGGATTCAAAGCTGGAATATTGTTGCATCCTGGTAATGTTTAATTTGGTGTATGGATCTAGGAAGATGAAAACTTTTGCAGAATACAACAACAACTAAGCCTTAGTCCCAAACAAGTTGGGATCGCAGAACTGGGTGAGTGGACATTTGATCAGTTCAGTTACTGATTACTAATAGTGAGCATATGCAAGATTTTGCATAAGTGATATCAGTATATTGTCACAGTTTGATTTGTACGAAGCAGTGTTGGATGACACCCTTACAAAAGGCTGTCTCCGCCCCACTGACTACTATTTACCAAAGATAAACTAGTCAATTGCCATTGAGTTGCAAGAAGTATACATTCATTTTAGTGTCACAGGGTATATACAGCACAAGAGATCACGTGGGAACATCACCTACCTGCTCCAAGAATGACAACTTGTGCTCCTCCGCCATCAAAAGAAGTAAGAGCTGCTTCAATTCCCTTATCAAACCATAGTGTCCTAACTGCAATGATAACACCAGAAATCTCTTTAGCATTGTTGAGGATATCTTTCTTAATCTTCTCATACAATATTTTCAGGTACGTCTCCCCTGCAAGTAACTCTGCTAGTGGATCATGGATCACATGTTTCCATAGTGCCCTTCCTGCTGCAGTTTGACATGCTGATTGTCTCAAAGAATCCCAATCATGTTCGACAGCTGAATGAACTTCTCTGATGGTTTCAGTGTACAAAGAATCAGGTAGTATAAAATCAGGCAAGCTACCATTTTGTTGATTAGACATTATTATACTGATTTTTAGTGACTACTAATAGAAGAGAAGAACTAAAGGGATAAGCCATGCAATATATACAACAGAAATAAAAGAGTACTGTAGTAGAGGAAAAAGAATTGTTATTAAGGATAAGGAAAGACAGCCACACACACAGCCAATGTCTCAGAAAAGTTGCTCAATCATATCCAGCTATTCTCTGTGTTAACTAAAGGAAGGTAATGAAGCAGGCCACGACTACCATCAATTCTCATCCCTTTGCCCTACTACTCTTTGATTCTTTTCCCCCTCTTAACTGTATCTTTAAAAGGTTAGCAATTTGTTATCCAAAAGTAGCATAAAAAGAATCCCACATGTTAGGATGACACAACTCAAAGATACTTTTAACATGATGTGATATTATCCATTTTGGGCCTAACTTGTACAATTTTCCCTAAAGGCCTTTAACCATTCGTTTGGTACGTGGATTATATTGTCACGGGATTATAGTCCTTGGACTAATTTATCCCATCTGGGAGGTGTGTGAGATAAAGGTGGGATATCCAAGATTAAGTATGAGATTAGATTTACACTGTGTTTGGTTGATGATATAAATTATCTTGTCATCTTTGATGTGGCCCACGGGCTTCTTCTTATACGTTTGCCTCCAAACTACAGGTACGGATAGTAAACCAACTTGCAAACAGGTAAAGGAGTAACTCGCCCCATATCACTCCGTCATCTCTATACTCGTCTCATCGAATCATCAGTTTTGGTACCAATTTTCATTGTGATATTTTGTTCGTGCACCTAACACCATCATCAAGAGGAGGTACATCTCAACAACTGGCACATCCACATCCACTACCTTAATTATGGCTCAATTATATATCTATTTATACATATATTATATGTGTGTGTATATATTAAACACATATTTATATTATTAACCATAGGCCTAAGAAAGTCGGCACAGTGTTATTTTGTATCCACTTGATGTTATCCACCTTTATGTGGTTTATTGAGAGATAGAATATGTGGTCCAATTATTTTTTGTAACTTATGAGCAAGTACTTTATTGTTGCCTTTGGTTGCCAGATGGAAAAATTGTTTTTTTTTAGTGTCTTTGATAGGTTATCTATTTTTGTACATGATGAGATAGCTCCATTGTTGGGTGTTAGATGTTTGACTTGGATAGGTTCTTGGAACCTTATGAATTTACTTGGTCTTTTTCTCAATAACATGTGCACCTTATGATAAGTTAACATTTTGCATTGGCATGATATGCACTCCTACCACCATGACCTGATAAATGTATATATAGTTCAATATACATATGTAGTCACATTTTAATCCACCTGGCACACCCGATTAGTTTCACGGGATACGTTGATACTATCTCCCACCGCATGAACAAGTAGAAGAAATTGTTTAGTGTTTTTGTCTATGTTCGAATTTAAACTTCAGAAATCATGGTTCTGATCAATCCACTTCACTAACCATTATACCACACTCTTGGATGCATTTGTATATTCTCTTAATTGGAAGATTTAATAACCAATCACATGTTTAAGATCACAAATTTCAACAGTCTTGTAAATTATTATAACCTACGATTGTTATTGCATATTTAAGACAATGAACTTAAAAAAATCTCTTTTTTTCTTGAGTTCTTATGGTCTTTATTCATCAAGACTATCTTACTCAGGAGCTATGGAAGTGAAGAGGAACTTTCGTATAGAGTCAAGTATATCAAACAAATTGAGATGTGGAAGGATAAAATAATTTAGTGACGTATAAAATGGACAATTTCAAGGCGTAAAGCATACATACAAAGAATTCTTGGTCCATAGTAATGAATACTACTTGCCAAATATCTCATCTATATTAATAATAATCATAATAATAACAACATCGCATTTATACGAATTATTTACCCATAAATAGTTTAGTCTTTGAGGGTCCCTTTTGAAGCATGTTAAATTAAATTTTAATTTTATCATTTAAAACATTGATCATGACCAATTAATACTCCACTACGAGGAAGATGAATCCAGTTGTTAATTGTTGGGTAGATGATGTTTGGGAGAATTAACTTAGCTAAAGAAATAAAATTTACTCGATCTATTTTTATAGTGCTCATGATATATATCTTAACTCGTATATCTATTTTGAATACATACCTCATTTTTATATAGAAGGGTTGTCAATTTTTTTTAAAAAAAACACTAGGCGTATTACATGTGTCAGTTGTTATTTGTCACATGAAATGTGAAGAAGTTGGTAACGTATAAATGAAAACTTATTGAACGCACCAAAAACTAAGTCAAAACGAATAAATAAACTTTATTTTTTTATGGAATAAAGTAATTCGACATTTAAAAAAAAGAAGTTAAAACACTTATCTTCTTTAATAGTTTAATTTTCTTGAATTTTATAATGTACATGAGATCATTTCCACTATATAATGATTAATGACTATATTTACAATTGCAACCTTTATATGTATTAAAATAAACACTAAATTCCAAGTACTATACTATAAGATCCCATACAAATAATGGTTGGATTTCAATATAATTAAAATTATTTCCAACGATATAAAACTATATTTACAAAAAAAATAAAAAATACATGTGGAATAATGGTAGGTGAACAGATTCCTTATTGGGTTTCTCATGAAAGAAATTTCATACTCATTTATTTATTCTGAGAAAATGATGAGAAGGAATGTGCTATTACATGTGGAATTACAGGTATTTCATTAACAGAAACAACTTTTTACATTTTATTTTTATTTTTATTAAATTGTCTAAAATAAATGATTGGTAACTAAGAATTTTTTTGGATCTTAATAAGGAAATATTGAAGCTCTTGCATTTAGAATTTCTTTATATTTCATATTATATGACATAATTTAATATGATAAAATCATAATTGCTTAAACAAAAATAATATATCTAATATTATAAATAAGGGAATTTCAAACGTCTTAAAAATATCAATTAACAACTCTTAAATAAAAAAAAATGAATAATTACATATATTATTTCATGATAAGTCTATCTTCATTTCAGAAAAATGTTTGTTCCTCTACTTATCAAGTCATCATGCCTTCCACTATTCTAATAAAAATTATTCACTATTACAAAGTTTAAAAGAGTCAACCTAAACAGTAATTTTCAACGTTTTAAGTCAACTCTTGTGTGAGCATATCACTATAGTAAATTGAGAATATTTCTACTTTACTTCAACCCTAAGAAAATATATAAAAAAATACCATAAAAATTAATAAAGTGTGTATTCATATGAGATCAAACTCTAATATCAGTATATCACAAATAACAAGTATAGCGAGAATCTATTTTTAACGGTTAGGTATTTTATATTCATTTGACTTTTTATTCATTTTCAAAATTTAAATACGATATAAGTATTCTATTAAGAGTGAATTCAAATGTAGACGTTCTCATTAAAAATAGATGGATCATATCTTTTCACCATACATGTATTTCATATTTACTTATTTCACTATTTCCTTCCTTAGGACTCGAAAGGTGAATTTGAACATGAGAATTCTAATAGACGTTGAAAGAATTTCATTTATGGACTTGTATTTAGTGGTCAAAGAAGTGAATTTATAATTATGATGTTTCAAGTTCAAATCAAAACAACAACATAACCAATATAATCTTACATGTGGGAACTGATCAATACCTTTACTTTATGAAGATAAAATGACTATTTATAATAAATCATTGGCTTAAATAGAAAGTATTGGAGAAACAAATAGTAACAATAACAAACAGTATGATAACCTGAAACAAAAAAAAAAACAAATGTAAAATTGAAAGAATACGATATGAAGAAAATACCAATAATAATACTAATAAAAAAATTAAATCATACTCAATTATTTACTAATCTTCTATCCTAATTCGAAATCTCAATATACTCTTATCTAGGACCATATCTTGTATAAGCCGCAAGTATATCATGTCTTAATGCGTTTATTTAGAATTATGTTTTCAAACATCTTGATGGACAGAGTAATCAATAATTCTACCGTTACTTTAATAAACAAACAAAACTTTTTAGCAGTCGGAAGAAACAAAGGGACTACTCATTTAATTAGCCAATCCCAATAATATTCTGGGAATAATTGTTTTTCATCACATTGGGCATGCACCTATGCGAAATAAAATTGATTTTAAAGAGATATGGGGAAGAGAACAAGACAAAAAGTTCTTCAAGGAAAAAAAAAATCAGTATAAATAACTTTGTAAGTTAGGTAGCTTGAATGATTTTGGGTTCTTGATAAAACAAATCTAAGTTTAAAATTCCAAAAAACATCAAATCTTTTTCCAAGTTTTCAAACTTTCTTTGAACTTGGGAAAAAAAAAATGGCAGATGTGCCGTGTTGTGGAACAGAATTTTTTGTGTTTATTTTGGTAGTTATAGGATTGGTGTTGTTTGCTGGTTTAATGGCTGGTCTTACACTTGGTCTCATGTCTCTTGGACTTGTCGACCTTGAAGTTCTCAGCAAATCTGGTCGTCCACAAGATCGTATTCATGCCTGTAAGTTTTATTATGAAGAATATGTTAAAGATTGTTGATTTGGGGTTTATTAGGAAGTGCTAAAGTTTGCTGATTTGGGTTTATTAGAAAGTGTTAAAGATTGCTGTTTTGGGTTTTTTTCAGAAAGTGTTAAAGTTTGCTGATTTGGGTTTTTAGTTATCTGCTTGTGTTTCATGGAAGTTTGATGTCTTATCCTTTGTTCTTGCTAGGGGTAGAGTTAAGTAGAGGCTGTGAAAAATTCATATGGTATATACAAGGTCAAAAAGTCTTTTTATGTGTATATTGTAGATGATGAACTCCTTGGTGAAAATCCTGTGTTCGCTAATGTTGATGAGTAGTTTTGATTGACTAATGTCTACCTGCTACCTTTGTAACTTGGTGTAAAGTTGTAAACTTTTCTATATGATCAATTCTTGGAGTTATATTTCCTCTTGCTAATTCTATGCACTTGTCAGGTTTTTACTTTAAAATTGTTCATATGGGTAAATGAATGTGTAGAATTGGCTGTCCCAAAACATATTTTTCGAAAGAAACAAAAAGGTTGAATCTTGATTTATGCAACAACAACAACAACATACCCAGTGAAATCCCACTAGGTGGGGTCTGGGGAGGGTAGAGTGTACGCAGACCTTACCACTACCTCGTGGATAGTGAATTTGTCCTTAGAAACTGAATAAACTGTTTAGCAATAAGCTTGATGTGGTAGCTTTGTTGTGGTTGAACTGCAATGCAAATTGTGGATAGATAAAGTAAGGAAATGGTGTATTGATTATGTACTCGAACAAGGTAATTGAATAGTTGAAGAAGTAAGAGAAAGAGGTACATGATTCTTGTCATACCTGGAATGGACAAATGAGAAAGTTAAGTCAGTTCTCATATCATGATTCTACAATTGAAGCAATAATCACTGATGTTGTAATTAGGCTTATACTGTGATAAGTTAGAAAAGAAGCAGTGTCGTGACACAATATGAGTTGTAGAATGTTCGCTTGCATCGGCTTCTTAAAGAGTTTTTCCTTTCTTTGACAGCTAAAATACTTCCAGTCGTAAAAAACCAACACCTTTTGCTTTGCACACTCTTGATCGGCAACTCTTTAGCTATGGAGGTTTGTGTACCAGTACTTATTTGGCAATAGATATCCTTTTATTACCCGTGCTTACTTATTTATTACTTTTCTCCTTTTCCTTTGTAGTCTCTTCCAATTTTCTTGGACAAGCTTGTACCTTCATGGGCAGCTGTACTGGTATCTGTGACACTGATTCTCATGTTCGGAGAGGTGGTCTATTCTACTCATCAACTTAATATTTCAGCTTGTTAGCTATTGCATTTGCTCGTCTCTTGTTCTGTAACTAGGCTTTGTTGCTTTTATGTTTGCAGATAATTCCTCAAGCAATCTGTACTCGCTATGGATTGACAGTTGGAGCTACTGTAGCACCTTTTGTTCAGCTTCTTCTCTGGTTATTCTTCCCCATTGCTTATCCAATTAGTAAGGTATACAGCACAACAATCACATCCTATAGTTTACTATTTAGAGTTGTTAAGTTTCCATGTTTTGCTACCAGAGAGAGAAATGCTTCACCAGCTTTAATTTTGGTTGCCACCGTGTCACGATGCAAGTCAAATGATAGGGTTTAAGAAATAAAACTTAATGAATCCACTAACAGCTCATAAGATTGATCTGGACTCATATACGCTATGGCGATTAATTTGTATGCGCTTTTCCTTTCTGTAAGCTTAGGAAAAACTGGAAAGAATGCAACATAAAGTTGAATGGAGGAGTTCATATAAATGTATTCTGCATTTATGTATATCTACTTGGTTATAGTAATAATATCAGAGTTACTCCATTTTCTCACTCTATTTATTTTTCATTTTTATTATAAGTGAGAAACTATCATGCGAATAATCAGATATGTAGAATATGCATCATTTTATTTATTAATAAACAGAGACAGTCATCTTTAGTATTTGAAAGAAAACGCCAAAGTCTCATGCAGCAAATCGAGAGAATTTCTCTGTGCTACTTTCTGTTGTTAAGGATCTTATTATTAGCTTGATAAAGAAAAAGGGATCTTAACTTCATCCTTGGTTTTGCTTCTAGGTCTTGGATTGGATGTTAGGTAAGGGGCACGCTGCCCTTCTGCGAAGAGCTGAGCTAAAAACGTTTGTGGATTTCCATGGCAATGAGGTAATGTTTCACTAGTTCTCGATTTCGTTGCTAATCTAAGCACATGTAAAATATCTTTAGACATGCAATATTTGTATATATGCATGAACGCTGTCGCTTACACAAACAAGTTCATCTCACCAAGATTAGGTGCTATAGCTGAACCTTGTTTCCAAATTCGTTCTGTTTATTTTTCTGTATGCCTCAGCTTGTTTGCTTCTTATTGCTATGACAGGCTGGAAAAGGAGGGGATTTGACACATGATGAAACAACAATAATTGCTGGAGCACTGGAGTTGACAGAAAAAACTGCAAAAGATGCGATGACTCCAATATCAAAGGCTTTTTCTCTTGATCTGGACGGAACACTTAACTTGTGGGTTAATAAGTTGCTGTTCAATTTGATTTCAAGCTTTCATAAACTTTTTATGTTCTATAACACGTCTATCTCCCTCTCTCTCTTTCTCTCTCATGCAGGGAAACACTAAATGCTATAATGACAATGGGGCATAGCAGAGTTCCTGTTTACTACAGAAAGTCGACAAATATTATAGGACTAATTTTGGTAATAATGTTTCATCCATGCTGAACTCAATTTTTACCTTGTTGTGGATTCACTTATTGTGTTGAAGTTTAATTGTCAACATCATTTATCAAGAGTTCTTGTTTCTTTTGCTGTGTTACTTCTGCAAGCATGTGTATCTGTAACTTACTGATATTGTGTTCCATGCTCTCTGTACTTGTCTTCAAATATTTTGCGGGCAGGTTAAAAATCTTTTGGCGGTTCACTCAGAAGAAAATTCAGTCCCCCTGAGGAAAATGTTGATAAGAAAAATTCCGAGGTAAGGATAACTGCAGCAATTCTTCCCTTTCCTAAATGTTTATGTTTATAACCAATCAATTAACTATGCCCCAGCAAGCTCACCTAAACAGAACTTATTGGTTCAAGGGCGACAGTTATGGGATACTCAGAAAAAGAAAGTAAAGCTAATTTAAACAATTGAATTATAATTGCATCAATGTTTTCGTGATGGGCCAGTCCCACATCAGTACTACTATGTGCTGAGATGGGGTTCATATAGCCAGCCTTGGGCTCTCCCACCTTAAAATCTGCTTTTGGCGTGTGGTTTTCCTTGAGTTGCCACCCACTTCCCTGTGTGCCCATCATGCCTTGGATGGTGACGCCAGTATGGCAAAGTTTGCCCGGGGCTAGTATTGTCTAGTGCGCCATTATCAAGGATGACCGATGCGGAGCATGGTTGATTTGTTATGGTCCAGTCCCACATCGATACTACTATGTGCTGAGGTGGGATTTACATAGCCTTGGACTCCCCCACCTCAGTAACTAGCTTTTGGGGTGTGGTTCTCCCTAGGTTGTAAGGGCTTATATAGCCTTGGGCTCCCCTACCTCAATAACTAGCTTTAGGGGTGTGGTTCTCCCTGGGTTGTAGGGGTTTATATAGCCTTGGCTACCCCACCTCAATAACTAGCTTTTGGGGTGTGGTTCTCCCTGGGTTGTAATAGTTTTCTGCACTTCACTATTGTACCATGGTTTACCTTATAACTTTACAGGTTAGCATCCATTTTGCCTTACTTGCAAATTGCAATGATCTATAATATCATGTAATGTTTAAGAAATCTAGCTCCCATTCGCTGATGCAACTATTTAATCTCTTCTTTAATCACAACAATCTCGGAAACAGCCTCTCTACCTCTACGAGGTAGTGGCAAGGTCTGCGTACACTCTACCCTCCCCAGACCCCACCTAGTGGGATTTCACTGGGTATGTTGTTGTTGTTTAATCACAACAATTTAAAGGTTACTGAAACTAATTGACCAAGGGTGCCATGGGTTAGCAATTGGTTTAGCTTCCACCATGGCCCTTTCACTTGTACAATTCACCTTCATCTAACTAGAGTAGGGGAAGTAGTTGATTTCGTCTCATATAGTTCATCCGTCATGGTTTTACACGTCAAGCTTCATTTCAAAATTTATTTATCATCTACAATAGAAGGCTATCAGACTTCTATTATAGCCTTCTGACTGATCCAATTATCCTTCTGTGCTTTCTTTACACAAGATAACTTCCTGTAGCTATCCAAATAATGAATTCTAAGGTTCTGAATTTTGATTATTATGAAGTAGTTCCTAGATATCCGCAACCTTTTCATAGATCTGCAGTTTAGTTTGTACAAACTGTAATATGAGTGACATATTTGTAGAAGAAAAAAACACAGTTGAATAAGAGTAATAGTTAGCACGCAATGCTTATTCTTCAGCTAATTGTGCTGCATTGGTATTTTTTCAGGGTTTCTGAAAACATGCCTCTGTATGACATTTTGAATGAATTTCAGAAGGGCCATAGCCACATTGCTGTTGTTTATAAAGATCTGAACGAGATGAAAGATATGCCAGTGAATGATAAAGGTCCGAAACCTTGAACTACTCTTGGTTCTACCATATAGCTACTTATCCTAGTTTTTCTGTTAAATCATTACTGCGAGCCTTAAACGTCTTTGCACTGCAATATCCAATTTAACTTTTTATTCAGTTTGTGCTAAATGGCCTTCTAAATCAACTCTCTCCAAGTCCTTCATATCTTGTAATTACCTATATTTCAGAAAATGAAGCAAATAGATCCTCGGTGATTAAACTTGACAGTTTTCTTAAATTGATGAATTTACAATTTTGGCCAACTTTTAAGTGTTGTATGAACTGATAATTGCAGATGCTGATAGCACAACACTAAAAGCCAACTCGCATGACATTAAGACTGCATTACATAAGGCTGATGACGACCAAGTCCCAAAGAAATCTCCTCCCCCTACTCCTGCTTTTAAGAAGAGACACAAAGGTTGCTCATTTTGTATTTTGGATTTGGAAAACACTCCAATACCTGAGATCCCTTCCAATCAAGAAGTTGTTGGTGTTATTACTATGGAAGATGTCATTGAGGAGCTTCTTCAGGTGCACAAGATTCTGACTTTCATTAATATCTGTTTGTCCTTTTTGTGGTATTGTTTTCATTGTAG
>JAJOOR010021842.1:0-17083 GCA_036250505.1 Solanum acaule | reverse complement strand
TTAGGATCTACACCAAAATCATATCCAGACACTCCACCAGCAGCAGCCGCTGCAGCAGCAGCAGCAAATCCACTGCCACCTTCACCATCACCAGTGAAAATAGGAGTACTGCCAATGACAGATGAGGGATAAAACTTATTAAGGAATTGCTTTTCACAAGTACAGGCAGAAAAATCTTATTTAGTTATGATAACAAAATGGTTAGATAAGAAGATGGTTATATCAGGGGTCACCTTATGAGAACATCAGAGAGAGCATTGGGACCAGGAGGAATATGAATGATGTGACTACTGTCATTGGTATTAAGCGCAGCAACTAGTGCCTCTAGCTTCTCAGCTTTCCCTTCATCATCTTCACCAAAATTAACCACATCAAGAGCTACACTATTCTTCTTCAACTTTCTCCCAATCATCTCCAAGACCTTCTTGTCATATTTAACAGGGCTGAAACAAGTGAAATGTCAATAGAATGATCAAAAGTTGAAAGCAGCAAAGACAATACAGAGAAAGGCATCTGAACATCACCTGCCAGCAAAAACAATGATCCTTTGTTGTTGCTTCTTGTTTTGTCGGTGCTTCAATGCCAACTGGGCTACCTGGATTCCAGCAGCCAAATTCATCTCACCGCCTATCTCCAATCCTGAATGAGGGAAGACAAGGCCCACTCAGCAACTAAAGAGTTCATCGAACACCCCAAGACACCAAGAGATACTACTACCATGCAGTAGTATAGAACGCAAGCACCACATGGACTTCGGAACCATCTTTTTGATGAAAAAAATATATTCATTGATGGCATCAAGAAGATACGAAGAGTACAAAAGTGATTCACATAGCTCCATAATATGGGGATTAAGCTAAGACTGGAAGCTCCCAAAATCTATAAAAGATCAGTGTTATTTACAAGGGACAGTTTGCTCCAGCTAAATAGACGCATAGGCCCCTAGCTTTCAAAGAGTGGTTTGGAGTAGACCATCAAAACATAGCACAATATCGTTCTGTGAATACACACCAAAAGTACTGATGGGAGTTGGGACCATTCTCCAGATTTTCTTGATGGTTTTTTCAAGAAAATCAAAGCAATAATACATGAGTGCAATTGTACATATCTTTTTGTGCAAACATTTGGAGAACACTTCACAGATGATGTAATTATGCAGTTCACTTCCTACCTAGCCCCCCCATCTTGACTCCTATTTTGCTACTCTATACACTTAATAGATAATTGGCATATCATTATCCCTCACCCCTTTTTTTCTTTCCAGCCATCTTTTCTCCTCAGGCTCTATGCATCTTGAATTTCTTTGAAATTAAAAAGTGGCTTCAATTCTACATCTAAATATTCCAGAATTTAAGCTTAACCATAAGAGCACCTTTTTGAAATTCTTTTTTTTTTTGAACTGGTAACTTTGCATTCCTCGGCATGCTGGTCACCTCCAAAAATTTACACTTAAGAGGAACCAATTACAGTAATCTTATGAAGTCAACTAATTGAACTTCCTCAATACATTGCTCTAGACCGGAGAGCATGGAGGTCGAGGATTAGGGTAGAAGGCTAGTAGGTAGTTGAACATTCTCTCTCTATTCAATGGGAGTGCTTGGCTCTAGTTTAGAGCACTTTATCTTCTCCCCCTTATCAATCACTACTAGTGTGCTATCTTTATCATATACCTCAATTTTATTATTGTTGTTGTTCCTTTTACTTTATTATCAATACTATTTTGATGTCAATACTTTTCTCTTCTTCATTATTTTCATCATAGCCTTTTGCTCTTGACCTGTTTTGAAAATATTTTTCCTGAGTAGAGGTTCTAATCGGAAACAGCCTCTCTACCTCTCTCTACCTCTCTCTACCTCTCCCAAGGTAGGGGTAAGGTATGCGTACCCCCTCCCCCCTCTTAAAACCCCACTTATGGGATCACATTGGGTATGTTGTTGTTGGTGTACCTATCATCCTCCTTACATACAATATTGTCTTTCTGAAAAGGCATAGAACAAGTGATTAGAAACAATAAGAAGATGACACTAAGTCACTAACAAAACCAGTGTAACAACCCATGGAGTAAGGCAAGAAGTAGTTAAACATGCAATCACAGGTATTCTAGCACCTCTAATGATATCATATCATAATCTATCTAGTCAGACCTCTTCTATATACGGCCCCCAAGGCTAGCTCAAGTGGCAAAAGGTGGAGGATTTGTGACTTAGGTCGTAGGTTTAAGCCCCACACCATGCAAAGTGAAACTTGGTATTTAAGTAGAGAAGGGTAGAGGGGCGCACCCATTATCCACAGAGACTGTGATTGGTCCAAAGGGCGGGTCATAAAAAAAAAAAAGACCTCTTCTATGATGTGTTACACCCAAAACAAAGTCCGTGGAAACAATAAACGCCAACAAGAAAACTGAGCCCTGTAAGACACTTTTAAGAACAAAACTTATCTCCACATGTCTGCTCTCTTCCAGGTACCTTAATAAACCTAGCGCCCCAACATATTCCATTTCAAGGTAACTAAAGCTCAGAACTAGATTAGTCGTAAGAAGTGCCTCTACAAAAAGCGTAAAAAACACGGAACAGAGCTTACCGTGCATACAAGCTAAGATTTTTCCAAGATCGCTCGTCGGAGTGACTAACACTCGAACCCCTTTACCAGCCATCGTCAAAATTCCAACTGTATTCTCGGGATTAGACTGGATCAAAAAAAGAAACAGTAAAACCTAGCGCAATTAGTTTTCACTAAAAGTACGAGACCATCCAGATATATCACAAACCCTAGAAAGAATATAACTTTAGAAAAATAATCGAAACCTGGGTTTTGGCACCACAGATTAGATTAACAGCGTCTGCTAGAGCTTGGAACCTATTGGGCGAGTAATCACCGTTTCGCATCCACTCCGAATTGTCGATGCAGATCATTGTCGCCTGATAAAAAAAAGTTAAACAAAAATTAACCCTAGTTTGCTATAACATTGTAAAGATAGAACTGAAATTGGAATCAATAAACATTATGCAGACCTCGAGCACCATGGTTAACGATTGAAGAAAAATTCAATGATTGGAAGATTAAACTGAGAAATCGTTTCGTCTCTCTCTCTGAAAATTGGAAGGAATTTGAGTTTACTTGCGGAGGGAGTTGCTGCTTAAAGGAGGAAAAAACACAATCCGAAGAGGAGAGTTCGCGTAGCGGTGATGCGGGTCGGGTTGATTTCCTAGGGAACACTGTAAGATATATAAGGTCCAATTAAAAGAGCGGCCCTATTTTATACCGTTTTCCGACTTGCAAGTAAATGTATTGAGGCCCAATTGAGCTAATTTATGTTTATTTATTACTCTTTCTGTTCCTAATTACTTGTTCACATTTTTTTTTTAGTTATCCCTAATTACTTGTCTATTTCAACAAATTAAGAAAGAATAATTTATTTTTATCTATTATACCCTCAATTAATTACTTTAAAAAAGGTAGAACTTCTTGAAAATCTTAAGTTTTTATTCATCTAGTTCATAATTAATAGGGGTAAAATGATAAACTTACTATGTCAATTATTATTTTCTTAATAGGTGTGTCAATTCAAAAGTGAACAAGTAAGTAGGGACATAAGGAATATTAGAATTAGGGCGGATAAAATCGAATCGAAAATTGAATCAAATTGTAAATTGAGTCAAATTGAGGAAAAAAAAATTGACTAGATAGTTTGATTTGGTTTGGTATTGGAAAAAAAACTGATTTTATTTGGGTTGGTTTAATTTTAACCAAAAAATGTCAATTCGAGATCAAACCAATCTGACATTATATATATAATTTTAAAATTTATTTATACATAAAGTATTACTTTGATATAATTTATGAATATTCATTATACCTTTTCATAGTTTTTATCTTTTAACATATTATTTCAAGTTTGAGATTTAAAAGTTTGAATGGTACAATAAAGGTTGTAGTTCATATATATTAGTACTTTAATAAAGCTCAAATCAGTATTAATGCTAAAGAAAATCAATTCAATGCTATGACAATAATGTTAAATATTTATTCTTTAGTTTTACATTGATTTAGATAATTAAAATACATAACTTAATTTTAGTTTTTCTTTAATGTTGAGTCATGTAATTGATACTTCTTAGACTTATTTTAGTATAATTTAGTACTTTTAAATTATAGATATTTTCATTATGACTTATTAATTTACATTATTAGTTTTATGCAGTTTCATTTAAATATTTAAGTATCATTACTCATTTCATATTTTGTGTTATTTTCTTAAGAAACACCTTAAATAATTGTATTTTGGTAGGACTAAAACATATTTGGAGCACAAGTTAATTATATGTTGTATGAATACTTTATCGAAAAAAATCTGAAAAAAATAAAAAAACACGAGAAACTCGAAAAAATCCAGAAAAAAACTTGAGGTTGAAAACTCCCGAATTTTATTAATTTGTTTGATTCATTTATTTAAAAATTCAACACAAATAATTTGATTTGGTATTTCAAAAATTCACACCAATTCCATTCATGTACCCTCATAAAAAATTTTTAGATAACGGGATATTTTTTATATATTGTTAAGCATTAGATACTACACCCTAATTAGAACTACATCGACTAAATTATTATTTATGTAAGTTTCCTATTAATTTATTATTAAATAAACATACAAATCAAATCAAACTAATGAGTTTTTCAATTTTAGATATTTTTATGCTTTTTAAGAGTTTTCTCTTTTATTTTAAGATTATATCAATTGATCATATGTTTTTATCTAGGATTTACATTATTTGTTTTCTCGTATAATTATGGTTGTGTAAAAATAGATACGTGAAAGTAATTTATATATTCTCCTTTTCAAATTTATGAAAAAGTGGTCATTTTCTTCTAAAATCATCCCATTTGAAAATTTTAATGATTTAAGGTAACAAAGATTTGTGAAATAACACATTAACTAAAATGGGAAAACTAGATATGTCTTTAATTATAGCAAAATTTAATTAATTTTGTGAGGTTAAAAGGAATATAGGTAATTCACCTTTAACTTCTTCTGTTTTCCTACTTCAAATTTAAAAAAAATCAGGCAGAAATTGATAAATAAATCAGTATCACTTGAAAAATAAAGAGAAGATCATTAATGTTATTGCACCATGCTTTTTTTTTTGGGTAACCATTGCACCATGTTTGTTATAGATAGAGATCTTCAATGTAGTGTTATTTGTACATGTCATATTTTGTTCATATGAAGTGCCCCAATATTTTAGTTTCTCTATTTTAATTTAAGCCTCTTATAACTTTCCTTCCCCTTTTTTAATCTATTTAACGAGAATATATATTATTTTTATTTAACATAAAAGATCTAAAAATACTACTCATCAATCTTTTGATCTAAAACAACCCTTACACTTATTATTTTTTTTGTCTAAAAATACCCTTTTATTCACCCTTTTGGCTTCACTTATACCTTTGAAAATAACAACCATCTCTTTATTTTATTTTTAAAAAATATGTATTATATGTCATTATGTTATTGAGTGAAATAAAAACTCCACGTTAACTAAATTTTTTACCATAGTTTATCCAAACGGAAAAGGTTCACTGGACAAAACTTGCCAAAACAAGCCTGTGTTTTCTTTTCTTATAGGAGTAATTTATAATTGTTCATACAAAGATTTTCTTAAATAGATAGCCAAGAGACAACAAATTAAAATAAGCTTTTTCAGAGCACCGCACTGCGATTGAATGGCGGATTTCAATGATGAAGAGAAAAGATGCATCTATAGTTTGGAAAATTTGGAGAAAAGCAAGATGAAGTAGATTAGTAGGTCTAAGGTTGTGGTTTTTCTGTAATATAAGGGCCGGGCGAAACTATATCATCTCATCATTGTTTTGATCAAACCTCTCCTTGATTTCTAGGTGAAAGTGGAATATGTAACTCATCACATTCTGAGATTTCATTGGTACAACTTTGCTCAAGAGTCTCATCAAACACCTCTGTGCTGATAGTAGCAATGCTATGAATTTGATCTACCTCATCCTCCGCCATGGAGTCTAATGATGTGGTTGCTAACAATGTTTCTGGAGAAACAACAGAACCTTCTAATCTGGTTTTCACCTTGTGTCGCCATCCATGTAGTGAAGTCCTAACGTTCTCTGAAACGATGGTCTTCTTGTATCTCGAACCCATCTGCTTAAACATTAATTGATCACTAACTTGACATAAAATGTGTACAAGGATTATCAAGGACAAGAGATCAAAGAGATCACATTGTGTTTTTTAATTACCTGAGCAACAATAACATAGAGTGGAAATGTGACAAAGCTACACCAGAATTGAGAAACAATCCTGCAGCAACAAGTTACAAGGATCATGCTAAAATGAGTGTATTCAGCAACAAGTTAACAAGGAAGTGAGACACAAGATAGTTACCCAAATGACAAGCGAATCACGAGAAATGTGTAATTGTCTGTGAAACATGAAGATCCCTTAATTTCCCACTGCACCAAGAAAAGGAAATTAGTTGGCATCCCCATTTACATATGGAAAAAAATTGTATTCATGCAGTGACACGAATTTCTATGTTGCCTCGTCTAAGGATTAGGCATAAATATAAAACAGACACAAACTACATATGAAAGCATTGTCTGTTTAACTCTCTGTGTTGTCTAGCCCATAGTTTAATAGTACTTTGCAGTTTGTTCTAAGAGTTGAAAAGTTCTATATATGTTCTTTAAAGTTGTACAAGTTCTGTTTCCAACCAAAACTAATTGTTTCTCCAGTTGAAAATTTTGGTCAAGTTATATTGTAGAGGCTCCCAACAAGGCAAAATAAATCAACAGTGTCAAACAAGAAAAACACTAGGCAGAAGAATCTATGTCCCTCGCTTTGATCACACAAGGACGCGGAGTAAATGGAGAGTATGTGAATAATTAATGTTTGAAACTTGCATCTACCGACTACAAAAGGGATATATTGGGTGAAGAATTTAATTCATTATAATTTACAGGCAAAGCAAAACCTCTATCTGAACGCTAGGTTCTCAAGTTCTTACCAGTGACCATATGTATGTTGCCATCTCAAATGCATTCTGTATATGATTCAGAGAAGAGCAATCAGTAAAGCATATCCGAGGACGCTATATCATTGAACTAAAAAAATTAGTTGTAATACTCTTCTTGTTACCATTTGGGTTCGAGGATAAAAAAGATGTTATTGTTCATACCTGGAATGATACAAATTGTATTATCCGCAGCAGAAACCTAGGCTTCCCAAACCAGAAGAGCTCATCTCTTAGGTTAAACTGATGAAATCCTTCCAATGGACTACTGTCCATGCTTTCAACTGCCAGTTTGACCACCACGCGATGAAGCTTGGTACCAACCAAAAGGATCAACTTCCAATAACAATTTTTGACAAAGTCATAAATATGAGAATGAATAATTCTTCTGAAGCAAAATGAAAAAAGTAACAGAAAATAACAAGGACTCACAATAGCTGGAAAGAAGGAGATCCAAAAGTAGATATTTGTGCCTGGACAATGATCATTAAAATTATAGTGAAAAAAGCAATCCGAGGCAGAAATTCCAGATAATATCTAGTAGATAAAAGTTACCATGAAAGCTTAAAAATACACAAAGTATGACGAAAATCCATAGTGGAACACTGCAACAAGAAAAAGAAAAGGAGCATCTTAGATGACTGGATCCATAGTGAAATTGTGCAATAAAGAAAAAATAATGGAACATCATATATGCCTTAACCATAGTATCTTACAGTTTGTGAAATATTGCATTTAGTCCTCCAACAGGGACATTTTTGTCTTACAGCACAATATAAATGGACATAAACAACACATCATATATGCATAGAGATAGGGAAAGCTTTAACTGTTGATCATGACAGTCAGGAACAGAAAAAAATAGAATGAGTTATATGAATTCTCATAAATTCTTTTATAAGTACTTACGATAGTTCACGTGGAGCAGCTATTTTTATGCCATGAGGTTGAAAAGATAACTAATTCTAGTTGAAGGGAAAGATAGGAAGGCCAAGTTATAGATTTAAAGCAAAAGGTTCTTGTTGGTGAAGATAAAACAGAGAAGTAGGAAGAGGCAATATTTTTACTCCCTCCTAGGAGGGTCAAGCAGTCAATCTTAACATCTTTACTGGTTAACCCATACATGATAGCCATAGATATTATGTGGAAACACGGAACGATAATAAAAAAGAAATCATAAATTATGTAACCTCAGAACTAGCAATTCCATATATCTGTATGATTGCAGATATTTTATATGGAGTTATTATTTCTCTGGCATCATGTAGGATGATTCATAATGTGGAAGACCTAGTACCAAATATTACATTGTGACACAATAGTTATGTTCAAAACAAAAATGTTAAAGAATGACAAAAGTCCCACATTGGTGGTTAATGAGATAGGTGGACTCCTTATAAGGCTTGGGCAATCCTCCTCCCTTTGAGCTAGCTTTTGGGGTGTGAGTTAGGCCTAAGACCTAATTTAACATGGTATCAGAGCCTAATTTAACAAAAAACTTAACCTTCAAATAGAATGCCATTGTACCTTATGCCAACAATATCACGAAATTCTTCCTCCATGCTTCGAAGCATATACTTATGGAAATCATAAGTTAATGGCAGCTGATGAGTCTGCAAGAACAATATAAAAACATGGACTTGTTTTTCTGTCAAAAGGATACATAGAGGTGTAAGCCGTGATATTGAAACAACAACAAATACATTTGGCAGTTTAGACCATTACTGGGAAGTCACAATGTAATTCTAGATAGTGAGCCCTTTGTTTCATGGATTAGTAAAAATGCTTCTATCAATAAAGAACTTAACCAGTGGAACTACATATAAGTACCTAAATTAGGGCCTACTTGGTATTTGTTATGTACTGATTCACATCATCTACATAAGTGAATGTTGTATTAAGTGGTGGTTATTAGCTTAAAGAGTAATTTTCATTAAATAACCAAAATTCAAATATGATTAATGAACTGATTTATACTGTTAAAATTAAGTGAAAATAATAAATGGGGCAGCATGAAGTCAGCCATAGAAAGTCAGTCAGTCTTCACTTCCAATTTTAATGATAATTGAGTGAAATATTTGCATTTGTGGAGTATAACAATACATGACTTACAGTAATAAAACCCAAGCGCTAAGCCATGTAGTCAGCTTCATTTATAGAACTCCAGAACTGGCGGCTGAAACAAAGCTAAAAAGGGAATATTGAATTAAATATCTTGAATCACTGGACTCATTGCATCACTTGTCAAGACTCAAGAGGTTGTGAAGATTAAAGCATGAAGGTGAAATTTGATTGATGCCAATACAAGCAGGACATATGAATACGCTTTGATGCACTGGTTTACAATAATTCTTTCTGAATACGTGAATTAAAGTAACAACAAATGATAAGACCTAAACATAATTCTACAGTATTGTTAAGATTTGTGACTTGGACCTGAGTGAACAATGATTGTTTGCATAGTCATAGAATTAGTAAATGACATTGCAGATTAGTATCACACTAAATCATAGTTATAGCTGCAAAAGCCACCTGAATTTGTTATTCTATATCAATTTTTAGTTTTTCATCTTCTTATTGTGTAGATGTTAACACTTTTCCATGCCGCACTTGTCCAGAACAAATATACACAGTTGTCCAGAACCCTTTTCAATGACCGAGACACCTTCACCATTGGGCTATGACAACTCCTTTTAAATTGAGATAGAAAAAGCATTGCACATAACAAGGATTCACTCAACCAGATAAACAAGATTTGTCGTGAAAATACCAGCCAAACAAGAGCTCTGTGCTGGCTCCATGGATGAGTGGTTTGGTGAAAAGTAAAAGTTGATAGACGTCCCATTCTCATGTTGTTTGGGACAGCTTCTTCAGAACCTAAGGTTAAACTTGCAAGTAAGTGTCCTGGAAATAACAAATAAAGTATGAAGAATAGTAGTATGGCTGGAAATTTTAGCACCTTCTAGTCTTTGAAGAGCCATTGACTTGGCATAGTTCTCCCATGTTCTCCAGCTATGTATCTGCATGGTTAATTCATGTTTCTTGATGGATTTGGGAAGAAAGTTTTGAGATTTAATAAGAAGTTAATCATGAAGAAGATATCCAACCTTGATCATTGCCAGGGCAATGGCGAAAAAGCTATAAGATACATGGCTAACACCAAGGACAAGCAAAAGGCGATGGAGCTGCTCCAGGCTCTCCTTTGAAGCAAACGATTGGAGACCCTGGTAAAACCAACATTAATGTTCTCTGCTCATGTGAATCCATTATTAGCACTGGCCACTTTACTAAAGCCAACAACTAAAGCAATTTGAAACTTACAAAGAGAATTAAATGTAGATGGGAAAATGTGAGAGAACTTTTTTCCTTCATAAAGACAAGCTCACTTGTTGCCTGGCTAGGGAGTCCGGAGGAGTCTTTGTTAAAATGAGTCTTATTTTCAAGTTCAAGCCACGTTAAACTTCCAAAAAAAATTGCTTCTTAGCGTGACCAATCTTCTAACTGATGAGTATTAGATATAGTAATATCATGGAACTTCAGTGAACGAAAACATTTGACTATTAATTATGCTACATTTAGGGTTTACATAGAACAATCTCATGTGACAAATTTTAGCTTACAACAATAGACTAGAGATTCCACGGTAACATTAGTTATTTTCAGTAGATGATAGCTTGCTAAGGATCAACTAAAATTTATTTATAGACATAATTCGGACCAAAAACTGTTAAAAGTAAATGTCAGATTAAATTTTGAGTAGAACATTCATTCCTGGGCTACCTCAGGACAATAATCTTCATGTCCACTGCTTAACAGTAGCCTTGATGTTGAGAAATTCGAGTATGAAGAACCTGATAAAGCAAATCTCGTAATTGCTGACTCCATTTTTTTTACTTGGCGGAGAACATGGATAAAAGTGGCTGTCACGGCTGACGATTTGACACAAATCTTTGCAACATAAACGATCCAATGACCCATAAGCAGTGATAGCAGTCCAAAAACCATAAGCTCTGCTTGCAGCCAAAAAAGGAAATTCATTATTATGAAATTAATAAAAAGCTGATCATAAAAGGACAGATTATTAATAGGTAGCTTACCTTCCTTGATTTTCTCTAATGCAGCATAAAGAGGTTCCCTCTTTGTCCTATGCAACCACTATCAGAACAGAACACAGAAAGCAGAAAATCATTATTATGAATTTTTTTTAAGAACATAAAATTCAACATATCCAACAGAAAAATTTCCACTGTCAAAGAAAGATAGTCTTTTTTTCTTACCTTTCCAAACTTCTTCAAACTTCCATGGATCAAGAAACCAATGCTCACCAAAACAGCAACGACTGTTGCCACGGCCCATGTGGGTGTTTCAGCAAAGGACGCTCCTTTGAAATTCCCCATCTTGACAAATAAGTATACAACAACCTTAAAAAAAAACTGCATAAACCTTATTTACATCATCTTCTTGAAACAGAAGAAAATGTGTTGCTGAAAGATGGAATTTTTTTCAAGTGCAAAAGCTACAGCAATGACTTGTCATTAATATTCGTCAGCTGGATTTGGTTGACAACTTCATAGTCATGAACATTTACTAAGGCCATTGGGTGTTACAAAACAATGGAAACATAATGGTCCCATGTGAAATGCCTGATGCAAATCTTTTGGCCATATGTTGTATAACCAATTGGCAATCTCACCATACTTTTTCTGCTATAAATGCCCGCCACACCTATGTTGTAGTAGTTGCAGTTTTTCCTCTTTTCTTAAAAATGATACTATCAGCTAGGTTTAGGCAGATAAAAAAAAAATCTTGATTGTAGCTATTGAAATTTGAATTCTTGTATTCAAAGATTTTCACCCACTTTCATAGTTGGAGCTACCATATGACTTTGGGTTCACGTTAACCCTTGTATCGTGTCAATTTATATGACATACTTTCATTTTAATCAATAAAAAAAAAGAATGAATCATTTTTTGAAGTGACAAATATTTAATACCACTGTCAATATTTTACTCAGATTTTTGTTATTTAGCAAAAAAAAGTCACCAAAGGTCCTACTTAGAGTGTGTATTGAAAAGAAAAAGAAAAAAAAAAGTGTGTTTTGGAACATATTAAAGTCGGCATACTTCTTAAACCAATTTGTGGGGTCTGATCAGTCAAAGTACGTTACATAAATTGAAGACAGAAGGAGTAATTTCTATTCAAACCCCATAAATAACTGTATGTATATACTATTAATTTAAAATTTTACAAAAACATAAAACTTCAAATTTTGAATTCGTTTATGCCTTCTTTATTAGTGTTGTCAACATTGACCCAGTCTTATTTAGACCTTAAAATTGTTCTTTTTTGTAGTTAATTAACTAAAGAGTTGTCGTATTGTTGGGGAGGTTGGTTTCTATGTTCTTCCAACATTGGAGTAACACAATGCATCATACAAAACAATCAACCTTAAATTGCATCAGCATTTTCAAGGTGTCACAGCTCAACCGTCGTGCTAAAATTTTCTTAGAAAGAATAATATAGCCATTTTAAAATCTTGAAGTTGTAGAATTGACTTGCGTGGACTTCGATTAATTTTAAGAAATTATTATTAGCTCCTATCAACATAATATTCGCTTCGGTAAATCTTGAACAAATCAAAGAAAATCAACTAGTACCAGTTTTTTTTTTTTGTTTCCACAAGAATCTATCCTTGTCATTTTAAGGAATTGAGACAATCTTAAGTTCCCACATGCTCCCTCACGCCTATTTATGGGGTGTGGGTCTTGCTGGTTATCACGCTATATGTTTATTGACATTAGTTGTGGCAGTTAAATATAGACAAAAATATTATTCCCTCGATCCATTTAAATTAATTTTTGTTTTGGTCCATTCACATAATTAAGAAAATATGATAATCTTTTTCTAAATTTGTCCATGTTTAGATAAGTAAACCTTTTTGTAATCAATAGTACTTTCATTTTTACTTGTCACGATTTGATTTGATCCACTTATTAGAAAAATAATTATTGATATAAATAGTTTATCAAACAATTTCTATTAAATGAAGTTCAGTATTACTATATCAAAAGTGATAAGTAAAAGTGAAACTTTATTTTAAAAATAAGTGACAAGTAAAAATGATCGGAGAAAATACTATATAATTCAAAAGTAGGAATGGGAATAGATTTATGATTTATCGCTGGACGAATGGCGTACTCTGTATAAATAAATTAAAAAAAAGGTGATGAATTATGTGCCGGCGAAATTTAACAAGTGCATTAAATAGTTGCATAGTGTAAACAAATTAATGACGGCACTATTTTGTCAACAATAATTTAAGTTTACCATTCTGGAGGGCTTATTTGGCAGTTGAGAATTTATAGAAAGGTAGAGGAACAGCTTTAGTAGTTGGAGTTCTGTCAAGGTTTTTGAAAGTGTTTTGGGAGAGATGTAAAAACAAATTCAGCTTATAAAAGTAAATTTGTACTGCTACTCAAAAGTATCTATTTTTCTTTAAAATTTGATCCAACATCTTGCTTTATAAAAAGAAAAAATGGTCTAAAGCCTCCCCAATCTATACCCAAAATTCCAATTAACACTCTAATTTTATGGGTGTCCTATCATCTTTGAACATTTTATTTATCTATTTAGTGCACACCTGAGTGTTGACTAGTACACATAAACCAAATATATTTGACTAATGTGATTTGCACGCGCAGCCCCCACTTCAACCTTTCCTTTTTCCTCCTAAAGATCGAACGACCTCACCCCTTACCCCCAATTCTTTCTTTTCGCTTTTCTCCTTTTCGTCTCCCTCACCAAAGTCTGATTACAACATCTAAATATGCATTTCTGGTGATGATCCAAGAATTCTTGTGTGTATTTTTTTTGTCCTTTATAAAGAGAAGCAAAAATACAAGGGAAAAAACATATACCATAGCATGGCAAGACAAAAATCTTCTTTCCGAATTTAATTTCGACCAAGAAGTTTGCAAATTCAGCAAATTTTCATGTTTGCATCTCACTACAGCGTTGAGCATTGGGTCTGATTGATCGATACAAAGCTTATTCAAGTTTTCATTTGCCATTTTCAACGAATTTAGAGAAAATTCAAAATTCAAATTAGAGAACCTAAATAAAAAATTAGAGCAGATTACAAACTCAACTTCAAGATTTAAAGTAGAAATAAACATAAACAACTAAAACCTAGCCATTTTTGAAAGAAAATCGTCAAAATATTGAAGAAGGAACAAGGATTAATGGTGGGGAAGAAGGAACAAAGGTTTATTTAATTTGGGGAAGATGACCATTGCCAATTTATTGCCTCTTTTAACGTGTACAATTATTTCTTCTTCTAATGTGCCTAGAGGAGGTGTTCTCACCTCCTATGACAGGTCAACACTCAAGTATGCACTAAATAGAGAAATAAAATGTTCAAGGGTAATAGGACACCCGTGAAGTTAGAGTGTGTAGCTGAGATAAATTGAGGGGGCTTTAGATCATTTTCTCTTTTAAAAATAAACATTTTTGACTACTACCCTAGTAAACACTACCTATAGTGACCGCAATCTAAAAAAATGTAGAGGTCAAGATCAGACGTTATGCAATTCTTTTGTTTACATCTAACTAATCATTGGAGTCAAATGTGAATCCAAAATTTAAAGATAATGAGTGTACGATTAAAAATAAATGCACGTTAGTTAAAACATGTTACCCAATACCGATTCTTATGAAAATTTTATTAAACATAGAAATATAAAACTAATGTACTAACTGCTAATGTATAAATATGAATTAAATACTGGAAAGCTTACAACACAGGTAATAGAGCGAAGCCTTAGGCTGATAAACTGATTGAATTCTTCCATATAAAGTTTGCTTTGCACTGTGAAGTCACAAATTCGAAACTAGCTAGCCCCCTTTGTTTAATATTTTTAAGGTTCAAATAAAAAAGAGAAAAAAAAGGATAGTGAAATCCGAACTCCTCATATCCGAAAGTTACATGCAACATTTAAACCACGTGCCCCGCACCCACACATGATCATGGGTCCGCCTCTGAATTCGGAGCAGAGGCGAATACACATGTGGGTGTACAAATAGAGAAAGGACATGTTTGATTCTAATGAACAATTTATTCGTAGGTGGTTAATTTAAGAAATTGATTGTTTCCAATTGATCTCCTCTTGGTAGCTAGCAAAACTGCTGCAATTACAAGAAAAGACTAAGATTAATTAAGGTGATCAAAGCTCATCTTGTGGTTTGTTTACAGCAAATCCATTCTCCACCCAAGCCAGATACCCACCTCCCATGTTGCTCGCATGCTTGAATTCCTGCCAATTTCATCATATCATATTGTTTATATTACCAAATCACATAATTGTATAACCAGATAGAAAAAGAGAGACAATTCAACTTACGGCATTAAGAAGATCAGTAGTAGCATACAGGGACCTCACACCACTTTGACATCCCTTCCCAACAGAAAGATTACCCATCAAATTACATAACATTTATCTTGGACATAAATTAAAATAAACAATCCCGAAATTATATACCACAATTAGCTTTTCTTCCTTGTCGCATGCTGAAGATACCTGCTCCATAAATTTTGGATTCTTCACCCTACCTAAAATCACCAAAAATCAAAACATCATTTATTACCTAATTAATTAACACAGGAAATTAAGATACAAACACAAAAGAAAGAAGAGAGACCTTTTGGAGTATTAAACATATAGGGAATATTCAAAGAGTTGTCTACATGCCCTTTCTTAAATTCTTCTTCTGTCCTGTTCAATATGAATGAAAATCAGATCAGATTTCATATTGAAGAAAAAATAATCTAAAATTTGTGTTATATTTTTACGTACCTAACATCAAGATAACGGTGTCCAGATTGGATGAGTTGACGAGCTGCATGAACATCTACAGTAACAACCTCTGCTCCTGAGCTACGAAACAGAAGCAGAACAACAAAAAGAAGAGAAATAATACCATTACCCATAATTAATTGAACAACCTAGAACTATGTTTGTCTATGAAGTAACAAATTGTGAGTATAAAGAATTTTGTTCTACTGTACCCGAGTTGACTAGCCATGACAATAAATGTAAGTTGTACTTTTATAGAAGATTTTTTTCAAAGTGAAACTTTGACTTCAGTAAATGCTGCTGGATCAGAGGAAATCTATTGGCGTTTTCGATTGTTTTGAGAATGAAAATTAATTGGCATCTGGAACAGAAAAGCCAGTGGATTTTGATTTTTGTGTGATGAAGATGTTTTCTATTGTGCCGTCTGTTGTTTACGGCACTATGTTTCGTGCGTGTTGGCCGCTGACGTTGTGGCACAAATATTAATATGAGCAAATGGGCCATTTTATAGAGCTCAGCAAAGTTTTCCACGTTGGGATTTTGATTTGACAATGACAAAATCGATATTCTCCTAATTTTGTGTTTTTGGTATGACGGGAACATATCTTTTTATTATTAAACAAGTCGTCTTTTAAGGTGTGTTCGATAGGAAGGAAAATGAGTTTTTCACGGAAAATAAGTAGTAGTTTTTTTATTTATTTTTCTTGTGTCTAAGAAAAAAAAATGAAGTGGGTTGGAATGTGAAGAAGATACGGTCGATGTGAATATCGAAATAGACCAATCAAATATAAAAGAAAATTGGGAAAAAAATATTCCATTGATATTTTCTGAATTCTTTCGAAAAATTCCACTAACAGTGATGAAAGAAACTCAATAAAAAGTTGCATTTTAACTAAAATAGGCAATCCCTCCATCTCTTAAAATAGAGAGATTACTTATTTAAAACTAAGGGCGTGTTTGGTATGAAGGAAAACATTTTCCAGAAAATGTTTTCCAATTTTCTCATGTTTGGTTGGATTAAATGTTTTGGAAAATGTTTTCCAAATCGAACTCATTTTCCTCAAATTTAAGAAAAATGACTTCCCTTCAAAACTTAAGGAAAACATTTTCCAAAACTCTTTTCCAACTTCAAATTACAAATATTTTTTTGTTGAAAAAATCAATTTATTTTGTCCCTACCGTCAAACCAGC
>JAJOOR010021841.1:0-12569 GCA_036250505.1 Solanum acaule | reverse complement strand
CAATTAGTTATTTCAAAAAATAGAAGTTCGACAAATATAATAAATAAATAATGTGATATAGATTAGTTTGTTAGAATTATTGTGGTTAAATTTTAATTTGAATTGAATTGTTATGTGCTCCTAAAATTTAGCACTATTATCTATGTATTAGGTATGTTTTTAATTTTAACTTTATATTTTTAAAATTCATTAAAAAAAATTAGGAAGAGCAATTTATTAGGAACAAACACATTCAATTTATTTTAACAATTAAAAAAGAGAGTTCAATATAATTTTTTTTTTTTAACGTAAACACATTTCAAAAATTGTTTTAATTTATGTTTTTTAAAGACATTTGTCATTATCTGTTAAAGTTGATGACATGTGTCTATAACTATTTAAAAGTGTGTATTTAATTAGTTATATAATATTTAATTATTATTTAAATTTTTAAAAAATTGTGGCACTGACATGTGGCCTTTTTTTTCTCCTTTTATATATAGATAGATGTTTTTTTAAAATTTTATTTCATTTTGATTTTTTAGGTAAGATTTTATCAATTTAAATTTTAAAAAACATCATTTTATTAAGACAAATACTATATAAATAAATAACATAATTTTATAAGTATTAAATTTAAAACTTTAAATATAAATAAAAGTTAGAATCATAGAATTTGATTCAAAATATTGATAATTTTGTATACCCTACTTTAATATGAAAAGTTATGAAAAAATAAAAACAAACTTTTTAAAAAATTTATTTGAAACTTATGCACACCCCCCACGTGAAAATTTGCAGTGTTGATTTGATCCAATACTGCATGGAAATTGGGTCTGAAAATAATAAATAATAAGAATTTTATAATGTTTATATAACATTTTATATATTAAATTTGGGATGTTATATAAACTTATAAAATTATGTTATTAATTTATATAATATTTGTCTTAATAAAATGATATTTTTTTAAAACTTAAATTGATAAAATCTTACCTAAAAAATCCAAATGAAATAAAATTTGAAAAAAAAAAAACATAATTAAAAACTATAAAAAAAAAAATTTGGTCAGAATTTGGCCAGAAAATTTAAAAAAATTATATAAAAAATTATTTTAAAATAAATTGATCTTTTTTCATTTTTTAGTTAAAAGGTATTAAAGTTAAAAGGGTAAAAATATTTTTAAAAATAAAATAACATAGTTAAAATATCATTCTGACTAAATTTTCTGGCTAAAAAGATTTTCCATAAATTAAATAAGAGTGGTGCAGGGCGTGACGGCCTTGTAAGGCGCATGACCCTGCGTCTTCTCCTATAACATGAAATTCAAACAACAACGAGCAAATTTTTTTCTTCTTTAATTTAAAGGTAGGCGCTAATTATATGCGCCTTACAAAAGACGAAAGGCAGTTGCGCCTTATAAGGCAGCTGCGTCTTATAAGGCGCGCGTTTTACTGATATAAATAACGTTATTTTGAGCGTTAAAATATTGTTCTTTTGATTCTAAAATCAATTTAGTTGTCCTTTAGAAATTTTTTATAAATTTTTTTGCCCTTTTGGCTTCGGACTCGTGTATAAGATATCAATATAAATATATCATATTTGGGCAGATTATGAACCCATCCATTTATTAGCTCACCCCTTATATTTCAGTTCAATTTATTTCAATCTATTAAAATTTGAGAAAATTACGTAATTACACGACTTAAGATAATATAATCTCTAAAAATTCTTATAATTTGAATTAATAGTAAAAATTCCCTTTTTCCTTCTCTCTTAACATTTGGATACATCACTTCACCTTTATTAGATACATTACAACTTTATTTGTGTATAATGTAACTAGTACAAATGTTATTGTTGATAATTAATTATTTCAAACCTAAATCAATATAAATTTGATTTATAGTTATGTATTTGATACATAATTTATTGTTTTTTATGTATCGAGTAAAGAAACAATATATCTGCGAGTTCTGAAAAAATCAGAATTATCATAATTTGGATAATTTCAAAGTAAGATATAATTAATGCCAAATTGTTGTAGTTTCTGTATTCTATACTTCAAATCTAGATTGATATATTATAACCCAAACAAAATATTATTGATTTTTTAAACTTAAATCCACACCTAACAAAAAAAACAACAAAAAATTAATTTATTCAAGGACAGCAGCCATCACACATATCATAGTCGACAAAATGGGGACAGTGACAATTATAGCCCATTTTTTGACCTTTTCACAGTTTCACGTGCTTGTTGAATTAAGCCTTTTTATGTCTTTCAAGTAATCAAATGTAAAACTAAAAAAAGTTCAGTAAATAGAGAAGTCAAAAACGCTTAATTAGTTGTAACTTGTATGTATATACACTATTTACAATAAATTAATGGATCGACTCTTACGTTTTAAGATGTATTTGTTTAAATTTGAAAAACATAGAACAGAAACTATAGGTTATAAAAATGTATTTTCAGTTGCTTACGTACATTAGTAACGTACAAAAATGATTAATAAGGAAAAAAAACTTGATAAAAAAGGAAAAAATAAAGTAGGAAATGCTTTATCATGTTCATACGAACAACAAAATTAAAAATTAAGTAAAGTTTAGCTAAATGTTTTCATTAATTTTTATAAAAAAGTTGAAGAATGAAAATATGAAATCATCGAAATAAGTCAACATAAAACAAATTCGTTTCATCTTGAGGGGAGTTTAATTAAGTTAGACTAAAACCGTAGAATTAACAAATAATTACAATAATAAAAGTAATAAACATCTAAATCTATCAAATGTCTAAAGTGGACTGTTTTGGGCCCAAAAGTCAGGTTCTGTTTGCCTGGACTGACTCTGGGCCTTCAGCTGCTGATCATTTTGACCTTTGGCCCATTTCTGATTTGTATACCTATTATGTATATCAGATACATATCTGTTGTATACAACACTATATTTTAGCATTTGAGACCTGTGTATTAACTTCCCTTTCACTCGAATATCAATAGGGCTGACACGTAAATGGATCTCAACTCGATGAAATGCAAAGATGAAGTTCAACATGATGAAACAATAGTAGGATGTGAATTTGGAAAAGCTCAATATAATGAAACACGGGCTAAAAACTTCAAAACAAACAAGATAGAAGAAAACCTAAATGCCAACATGAATTTCAACAGCTCCAAAATCCAAACAGACACGATTAACTAATTTACAAGAAACAGAGACGTACTAACTTAAATAATATTTTTGAGACGATTTTTCAAATATTTATAGAACTTGAAAGTTGTGTATGCACACACACATTTCAAAAATTTATAGAACTTGAAAGTCGTGCGTGCGCACACACAAATACAGAGATATCTTATTGAGCTTATCTTATTTGGTTTTGTCTTCTTCTTTTTTTGTTGGTGAATGCAATGTGCATGTAGCCGAATCTTATTGGTTATCTTCTTTTTTATTGGTCATGCAATATATATTCGACATACGAAATCTATTATTAAGATAAGTAGACAGTTGCTTCTTGACGGTAAAATACTTGCACAAATTGCTATGTCGAGTAAGAATTGGGTTTATATAATTTCGAAAAGTGTTATATTACTCCCTTTGGAATTTCAGCTTTTCAAAGTTTGTTATAAGATGAATTGATAAGCTATTTATTGAAAAATTATCAAGATAGCTATCGAGGATTGAGGCTAAGTATATAAATCAAATTCCTCTTTCATTTAAGGAAAAATTATGCAGAATAGCAAAATTTTATTCTATATTAGGTACTATAGCTATAATTTAAGAAAATTGTAATTTGCAACTACAGTTTCCTCAATTTTTTTTATTTGTATGATTTGTATAATTCGTTTGATTTGTATAAATTCAAAATTTGTATAATTCGATTTATGATTGTATAAATCTAGAATTTTGTATATGCTTACCTTAGCTATTTGTATACGATTTATGAAAAATTCATAATAAATTATCAATATACAAAAGGAGTTTTGAAAAATTCCAAAATGTATAGATACAGAATTTGTATATAGTTACCCTATTTGTATATTCGCAAGCGAAATATACAAACTGCAACCTCCATAACAAACATAACTATAGTTAAAGCGCAATTATCGAAACTATAACTATACAACCTTATTATATTTATTATGTTTGCAATTTAATGGTCTTGTTTGAACTCTAATATGAATTGGAGGGTCAATGAAGAACTTTTATATAAGTAGCATTTCACATATAAGCGACGATATCAAAAACAAATTTAAATTAATTGAACTATTAAAACTCATATGACAATGGACTTTTTTATAAATAAATTTTCCAATGAACTTTAAAAGTATTATTCTGGGAAGAAAAATAAGAAAAAAAAGCTTGACTTTAACTCATAAATTTCAACACAAGGAAATGATAATTATCTTTTTTTTTAAAAAAAACCGATGGTCAACGCTCAAGAAAATTAACTTGACAGTTAACCTTATCATATCGTCTTAGTACTTTGACATTTTAAATTCATTACTATATTTTTTTTCTTATTTAAGCTGTTGGTATATTGTACTTTACTTTTGACACTCAAAAAATCAATAAAATTCTTATAGTAACAAATACCATATTTATCATAGGAGGTAGCTGATAGCTACAAGGATATTTTAGATATTTAACAATTTTTTTATGTGTTGCAATCTCTATTCTCTTGTACATGCATTATTTATAAAAGATGGTATAACTTTATCTAATTACTTAAAGAGGCTCACTTTTGTCAATTATTTCTCTCGACTTTATCCGCTCACAACTCTTTCCTCAACCGCAATAGTTGATCAAAATGCTACAAAGGGGCCCCCACACAATCTTTCTTCTTCTTTTAATTCGTCCGAAGAGGGGCTCGCGTCTGTTTAGCTAGTTAGTGAGGCAATAGAGTATTGAAATGATGATCAGTAGCTGATCCGAGAGGATGATCAACCACACTTGGATTGAGACACGGCCCTTGGCTTCGGTCAACCACTTTTTTTTGCTGGTCGAGCTAAATTTACCGAAGTAATAATATTTTCCTTCGTTTCTATTTATATGTTGTGCTTATTAAAAGATGGTCCTTTATTTTTGAAATTTCACAAAATCAATTCATAAATGACATTGTTCTTCCTATTTTACCCATGCTAGTTAATAGTCTTGAAAATATATATTTGACCAACATAGAAAAACTAAGCAAGTAATTCATGTCCATTAGTCAAATTAAGTAATCAAAATAAATCTATTCATGTTTATTGATTGAAAACTCGACTTTGAGACAACACTAAATAAGGTACAATGCTAAACTTACCTAATTTCTTAAGGGACGTGAAGTTTTAAATGGTGTAAATAGGAACGGAGGGAGTACTAATATTTATCACGTATTCATTTTATACGTAATGAGATAATTTGCTGCAACACAAATATATATAACTTTTTCAAATATAAAGTTTAAATTTATTTAATCAACAACACTTAATTTTTTTTCACATTTATCACCGTTTGGTGCTAAGACCTTTATATTGATCAATAAAATTACAAAGCTAAGGACTGCTTAAACTCGACCCATTGTTCCAATATCCACTTTGCAAAAACTAAAGTTATGACAAAAATTATATAAATTTTGCACAATATGAAAATTACCGCACTAGTAATATCCACTACTTATATATAAGTGTGGATAACCACATAGGTGGCGGTCGACATGCCTGCTTCACCTGTGTGGTTCCACACTTACATATACATTCCCTACTTTTTTTCTTCGTTTTAAATTTGTTTGTCTTATTTTTTAATTTTTTTATAAATCTAAAAATTACGTAAAAGAATACTATAAATCATGCTAATTGACAACTTATTTTTTTATAAAAAAAAACATATAAAAATTGATTGGTTATAAAAAAAAAATCGATTGATTCATAAAATTAATCTATCTATGTCACATAAAATGGGACAAAAGAAGTAACATGTATTATTTTAATTTGGAAATTACGTACAAAATATTATAAATCTCAATTATTAACAACATATTGACTCTTGAAATTCTATTTGTGCTACATATATTGGGACAAGAAAAGTAACATATATTATTTAAAAATTACGTAAAAAGTACTATAAGTTACAATAATTAACAATTTAAAATATTTTAAAATCATATCAAAATTTAATTGACTCTCTAAATTTTATCTATATCATATAAAGTGAGACAAAAATAATAAATATTGAAACATAATCTAACTAATCAAATGGGATTACCTCTGTTTGCAAAGACATAGTATGTCATTATTTACTCTCAAATTAAAGTTCGTCATAATAAAATAAATATTGGGCCCGTGACACTTAAATTTGACCACACAAGTAAACACTCCAACTTTAAATAATACACATCTAGACATCTCAAGTTATCTTCATTGTGTCAGTTGAACACTTTGACTCACAAATGATCATTTAAACACCTTCAAATTTTATGTGTTATGTCAGCATCAAATGTCCATCCGATAAAGCGAGAATGAGTTGAAGTGTTAAGTGACCCATTGAAACTAATTTTAAAAGATGGAATAATAGAGCACAAGTAAATGTGAACCGATGAGCACTTGGAATAGATAAAGTGAGCTGTAAATTTGGAACGTGAAGCACAATAAAAGGTGACCCAACCTTAGCATCGTGCAAGTAGATAGAAATTGATAGTAATTTCTTCTTCTGACAATCAAATATTGCAATAGAAGTCTTGAGCAACAAAAATCCTAACATTATTTGAGGTCAAACAGAATTTGTAAATGAGATAAGGAGCGACATTAGCTTAGGTGTTTAAACGTATTGAAGAAATCAAGAAATTCTAGCTGCCTAAGTTTTGTAGTAAGAGTTACCCGACACCTCCAGTAAAATAGTCGATGTCGTTTAAGTTGGCGGAACATTATCATTATCAAGCAAAATCAGCAAGTTTTAAGATAATTTGATCATGAAACATCATAAGGCACCATTTTAAAGTATATTTGCAAATCATCTCATGATTATACTTTCAAACTGAAAAATGAATATAAAGTTTTCTACAATTATAACCAACTATAGACCTATTAGTCGTTAGCGAACTCCAATGTCCTTTACGTATGATAAATAATGAAATAGTCATCTTATATGTCAAAATTGAAACATCAGTTATATTTTTTTTGTGTATAACATTAGTTAGTACTTGCAGATCGTTCAAGTAGACACCATACTGACGTCTGTTGTACATATTCTGGATATTTCTAATAGTATATGATATTAACCATCCTTTGCAGAAGCCATGACCCTTGCGTCATTAATATTAATATTTTCAGAAGCATAAAATAAGTGTTGTGTCTCCACTTCTTAATTTCTACGATCTTTTCCTATGTTCCAAGTATAACACAACTGTGACCCTGGATGAGCTTTACATAAGCCTTCTTATAGGTGAATTGACACTCAGAAGGTTGAAATGCATGTATCTTTATGTCAAAACCAAATAGTAAGAGAATTTCATAACAACATGATAAAAGCCTACACTTTTGTTTACCTTCTCAAATACTTACAAGGTTTCCTATAAAATCAGGAAATGATCACAAGATGCTTATGGAGACAAAAGGATACTCAAAGATAATTTCAAGATAAAAGATCTAGGTTGAGGTATTTTTTGGGCATTGTATTTGCAAGGAACAATACTGGAATCCTTATGCATCAGAGGAAATACTGCCTTGAACTAATTTCAAATATGGAATTGTCAAGTTCAAAACTTGTTGGAGCTCCTATTGAGTTGAACAAGAAGCTCACAACTGCGAGTTTGATCTGCACTTTCCACCAACTGATGATCATGACAAATTATTGAAGGACCCTGGTGTATATCAAAAGTTGATAGGGAGATTGCTTTATCTGACCATAACAAGGCCAGACATTACATATGCAGTGCAACTTATGAGCCAATTTATGCACAGTCCCAAGACATCTCACATGGAGGCAGCAATGATAGTGGTTAGGTATGTAAAACAGTCACCAGGTCTGGGGATATTCATGGCAGCTAATGTTGGAAATCAGTTGATGGCTTATTGTGATGCAGATTGGGCATCATGTCCAAACAATAGGAAGTCCATAACAGGTTACATAGTTACGTATGGGAGTTCATTAATCACCTGGAAATCTAAGAAGCAAGACACTATCTCAAGGAGTTCAGCTGAAACTGAATACATGAGCTTGGCCTCAACAGTAGCAGAAATAGTATGGCTGGTAGGGATTTTCAAGGAGCTGGGAATACAAGTTGATTTACCTGTTCCTATATATAGTGACAGTAAATCAGCAATACAGATTGCTGCTAATCCAGTATTTCATGAACGGACTAAGCACATTGACATTGATTGTCACTTTATCAGGGTGAAGGTTCAACAAGGATTGATTCAGCCAACATATTTGAATACAACAGAGCAACCTGCAGACCTACTTACAAAGGGACTTACTTGTGCACAACATATATAGCTACTTACCAAGCTAGGAATGAAGAATGTTTTTCATACACCTAGCTTGAGGGAGGATGTTGAGCAGTTAATAAAGTGTACAACTGTCAATTAATGATTGGCTGATAGCTAAATTAGTTAGAAGTTTGTTAGACAATTAGTGAGCTGATTATTTTTGTATATATAGGAGTTAGTTCATAGAGATGAGGTGTATTAGATAGCAGAGCATTTTCATTCAGTTGTAATTACAGTTTCATGCATGTTAATGGAAATCTTCTTCTTCTTCATTTGTTATATGAGCTTTGCTTGTTCAATTACTGAACTTCACAATCAGATCTAGTGGCATTTGAATTAAAGCTTCTTAGGTTTTGGGGGTTTCAGTTGCTAGTGTAATGGCTAAAAAAAAAAAGGAGAGATGCGCTGTTATTTTTTGGTGGAGAAGTGATAAACGTGGAGTACTGCTAAATGGAACACGTGTTAGCTATTAAACGAGGTCATATAAATCTCCAATTTGCCCCTATTTGTCCTAAGGTTATAGTACAATATATGTAGCTCTCCGTACAAACTTTTGGTGCTGTGTTCGTCCCTCCAACTGTCACTTATTAAGAAGGGTATATATATATATATATAGGATCACTGACCTGGCGGTGGTCCGCCCAGTCATAGATCAAGCAAGTCAATATCCTTAGAGGTAGTACAACTACATTAGAATCGAAATACACAAGAATTTTAATATAGTTTCTCTGCCTGCATGGTTTAATTATTTTACCCAAGCAAAGGGCCTGTCAAGAAGCTAATAAATACTTTTATTGAGCCCATGTGTCTGATAGTTCTAACCGGGTATCAGGCGCCCTACTTATCAAACTCTTTTTTCGGGCTAAAAACCACGACTTATCAAACAGAGTCACAAAGACAAAGCCAATAAAAGTAGTACTAGATCCGACTGTACCTCAATCTCAGAACCAAGTCAAGAAGCCATACTAAAATTCTTCTATATTTAAATAAAGCTTAAATCCGTTCATGGTCTATATAAGAGAGAAGTTATTTATCTGGCATAAATATAATTTTTTAGCCGGACATAGTCGCGGCTTAGATCGGAGAATTTATAAAAGTAAAAGACAGGAAGAATGAGAAAAGAAAGTACCTTGTTGTTACCAAACCGCACACTATATTATTCGGGCCAAAATCAGGCAAGCTTACAAAACTTAGTAAGAAAAGTTTACAAGAAAGAGAGAGAGTGCAAAACGGAAGAGAGGGTTTCTGCTCCCTAATTAAAGAAAAACAAACTTATTTATAGGAAAATAAAGCATCTTTGTACAGGATACTGGGCCCTTATCTGGGTCCTGGTAACAGTGTATTTACTGTTGAGTACAGTGTTGCTACAGTAGTCCGGGCGTTTTACTGTTCTGGAAAAGTTTAACACTGCTACATCTTGTCCTTTAGTTTTACCAAAAAATCTTCGGCTTTCTTCAGTGCATCTATTGGACTTTCTTCAGTGCATCTATTGGACTTTCTTCTTCATATGGTTGAGCTTCATGTATATCTTCACTTGTTTCACTATGCATTGATGAATTTGATTTTGGGTAATGACTTACATTTAGAAGAATCTTTTTCGTTACTTCTTCTATATACTTCAAAATCATTTCATTTTGTTCTCCTTCATCATGATTAGAAATTTTTCTAGCCATATGTTTTACGGAGGTTGAGTCATTAGTCATAATTCCTTTATTAGGAATCGATTTATAATCGTGTATGGTTTTCGTTATTAGATCCAGCAGTTCTTGTCCGTATATAGACTTTGTTTGAGGATCTTTCTTCATTAACTTGTCCCAAAAATTATTATAATAAGTTCTGTATAGGCAAGGGATTTGTTCCTCAGTGAAATCTACTTCCGGAACTCATTTATGAATCCATGGAACAGAGAATTCTATAAAAAAAAATATATGTTCAATTTGTTGAAAATAACAAATATGTTCTTGATGATATAACTTGTTGAGATCTGGGTAAATCTTGACCCATTCTTTGTATAATTTGAGAAATGGTTCGGGCAATATTTTTATGGTTGGCCCGTGGTATGACCACCAGTTTAAAAACCAATTTGGTATAGGGTTAGCAAATATCTTGGTACATACTTTTATAAACCAAGTATGTTTATGCCTCTCATTGTTAGAACAAAGGACTTTATTAAATGCCTGAATATAATCCCAATAGGTAAAGCTTACCATGACTTTGTTCAGACTGAATTGTCTTTCAGTCATTGAGGAAATACCCCAATCTTCAATATGAATGACGTGTTTTATAATCATTTTAGAGAAGTTATAAACATTCTCACTTGTATTATATCCTGAAAAATGTTGAAATTCAACACCTGTGCTTATCAGCAGAGTCTCATAATATTTCCGAGTTTTGTATGACTCACCCGGGAAATAAAGCCCATTAACTAAATACCTCTGGAATATCTTCCAAGGTTCTTCTTTTCTCTGTATGTCAGAGTTTTCTAAGAGAAATATCATTTCTCTTTTCTCTACCTTTTCATTTGTTTTGATATTATCAATTTCTTCTTTGGCGATTGAAACAAAAGAATCACCTTGGTTTTGAGTTAGAAACTCTTGTAGTTTAGCATATAATGGATCACTTTCTGGAATATCTTCCAGATGTATTGATGATGAAGCTTTTTCTTGTGCTCTAGAGTTAAGTTATATAAACTCATTCCTCCTTTTTGTATAATTGGAGTACTAGATGATGAAGATCCGTATGATGATCTTGATGAACTTGGGGATGATCTTCTCCTTCCGCGAGTATAACTGCCTTTTCCTCTAGCCTTGGTTATCCAAAGAGAATCCATCCTGCAAACATAGCATTTAGTTTTAATCATTCAAGAGGTTATATTTTTAATCATTCAAGAGGTTATAAACTTCATTACAATAAAATCTTTCATAAAGCTCTTGTTCAATCATGTAATCATTGACGATATCTATCACCATTCCGTCTATAATTCTCCATAACATATGTTGCTTTAAATCTCTATTAAGAGGAACTGCCTTCAAAATCGTAACCAAATCTTTATCAGGAAAGAAGTCAAGAAAACCCATAAGAAGAAAGATATTCTCTTGATAAGAAGTTTGGGAGGGAATTATCACATCCCTTTTTATAATGAATTTCGAAATCAACAGGGGTTAATTGTGCCTACCACCTAGCAAATATTAACTTAGATGCATCATGTTTAAAATCTTTATCAAACATATACTTGACTAACTGAGCATCAGTTTTTATCAAGAATTTTTTATTATATAAACTATCTTGAAATTTTAATACGCACTTAATGATAGTTAACATTTCATGAGCTACCGTCGCATATTTTTTCTGAGCATCGCTCCATTTCCTGAATGAAATCGAATAAGATATTCATTTTTATCATGCAGATTAATTTGTTTCAATATACCTCCATACCCAATATTAGACGCATTCGTCTCTACAATCTTTGACCAAGCAGGATTAGCAAGGATTAAACAAGGTAAAGATTTAACTCTTTCTTTAATAGTCTTTACAAGATCTGTGAGACTATTAGTCCAAGGCTTCTTATGATCCTTTTTTAGCCTGTCATATAACGGAGCTAAATCTCGAGACAAATTCTTGTAGAATGGGGAAATGTAGTTTAAACTTCCCAGAAATCGCTGCAATTGCGTCCTATCTGTAATAATATCAGGAAATTTTGATGCGAATTCAATAGATCGCTGAATAGGAGTCATTTTTCCTTGACAAATCAAATGACCCAAAAATCTAACTTCTGTTTGAAAAAGACTCATTTTAGGTTTAGATATGACCAATTTTGAATAACTATTTTCTTAAAAATGTCTAAATGCTTAATATGCATTTCAAGAGTCTTTGAGTATACCAAAATATCATCAATATAAACTATGATGAAATCCAAATAGGGATTAAAAATATCATTCATTATCTTTTGAAATTCTGAGGGAGCATTTTTTAACCAAAAAGGCATTACATTCTATTCGTACTGTCCAAACGGAACATTAAATGCTGTTCTATATGAATGGTCTCTAAATATTTGGATTTGCCAATATCCAGATTTTAAATCAAATTTTGAAAAGATATTAGCATCATATAATCTGGTTAATA